>JAECUM010094227.1:0-55064 GCA_016617855.1 Megalonaias nervosa | reverse complement strand
GTACCCAAACTAAAGGATTCCAAAAGTTGTTATCATGAATATGTTGCACCTAACCAAAGGGTTCCACAAGCACTATCATGAATATGTTGTACCCAAACTAAAGGATTCCAAAAGTTGTTATCATGAATATGTTGCACCTAACCAAAGGGTTCCACAAGCTCTATCATGAATATGTTGTACCCAAACCAAAGGGTTCCACAAGCACTATCATGAATATGTTGTACCCAAACTAAAGGATTCCAAAAGTTGTTATCATGAATATGTTGCACCTAACCAAAGGGTTCCACAAGCTCTATCATGAATATGTTGTACCCAAACTAAAGGGTTCCACAAGCACTATCATGAATATGTTGTACCCAAACTAAAGGATTCCAAAAGTTGTTATCATGAATATGTTGCACCTAACCAAAGGGTTCCACAAGCTCTATCATGAATATGTTGTACCCAAACCAAAGGGTTCCACAAGCTCTATCATGAATATGTTGCACCTAACCAAAGGGTTCCACAAGCTCTATCATGAATATGTTGCACCTAACCAAAGGGTTCCACAAGCTCTATCATGAATATGTTGTACCCAAACTAAAGGGTTCTACATGCTGTATCATGAATACTTTGTACCCAAACTAATGGGTTCCACAAGGTGTATCATGAATACTTTGTACCCAGACTAATGGGTTCCACAAGCTGTATCATGAAGACTTTGTACCCAAACTAATGGGTTCCACAAGCTGTATCATGAATACTTTGTACCCAAACAAATTGTTCCACAAGCTGTGTCATGAATACTTTCTACCCAGACTAAAGGGTTCCACAAGCTGTATCATGAATATTATGTACCCAGACTAAAGGGTTCCACAAGCTGTAATATGTTCTAACAAAATTAAAGGGTTCCACAAGCTGTATTGTGAGTATGTTGTACCCAAGCTAAAGAGTTTCACAAGCACAGAGGGGTGCCATGGTTGCTCAGTTGGTAAAGCATTGGACTGTCAGTCCAGAGGCCCTGAGTGAGATGCATCCAGGCCAGCATCGGCCACCTGTGTTGGTTTGAAATGCATCCAGGCCAGCATTGGCCAGCTGCCTTGGTTTCAGATGCATCCAGGCCAGCATTGGACAGCTGCCTTGGTCTGAGTTGCATCCAAGGCAGCATTGGACAGCTGCGTTGGTGTGTGCTTGTGAAATGTGCTTAGCTCCCAATTTTCTCTGCATGATATAGTTAATACTGTGTTAAAGTGCCAGTAAAACCAACAAAAATTATAGGGTTCTATGATTGACAAGAAGGGTACAGTATTTCATGTAATTTATTTGAAAAAATACTGATGTATGATATAGATCTGTCAAATTTTGAATACATTGTTTGCTGAGTATATGTTTCATATTGCCCCAATGAAAAACATAACTGTTTGTTGCCTCAATTAAAACTGACCTGAACTATTTGTTAACTCAGTTTATCACACTGAATAATGAAAACGGAGTCAAGGAAAAAAAAATTATTTGCCATTTATAATCATGAAGAGAGGTCTTCAGTCATCTATCATTGAAATGGTAATTGTTCTGTTAACTGAGAATCTACTCTAATTCGTCAGTCTACCCTTTTGCCTTGTTTATTGGTGAGGAAATACAATGATTGATGCATAGAATCTCTTTTTGTAATTTCGCTATCTACTGCTGTTTATTAACAAGTGGACAAAGGCCTTTGCAGTACATATCCTTAAATTTTATAACTAATTAGTGCTCTGTATTAAGTTGGTCACCGTTACAAAGCACCACATGCATTTTAGAATTAGTTCGGATTCCTTTTGATGCTCTCTTATCCAACAAAAATTATCTCTCAGTACATGCTAAAGTGAAGACCACAGACCATTGGCCAATTTATCTTATTGTTTAATTATAGTAATACAAAACTAAAATATAAAAACCTTGTCATTTTCTGTCTTAAATTTGAAAGTCACTGACTCGGTGAAATTGATTCGTTTATACATACTCTCTTTTAAGTGCTTGTGCTGTTTTTACTTTGATATAATTAACTTTTTTATTGTTATCTTTTTTGGCGAGTATGAATAAGAAGTGATACATATGCCATTTGAACAATGGCCTTCATAGCACATCAACAGATTTTCATTTTCCTATGGATAGCCTCATTTCCATATTTGTAGCCTCAATAATATGACCTTTTCTGGCAAATCATGCTCTCTATCTGGTTTCAACATGGAATAAACTAAGCAAAGCTCTAAGCATATTTAACTAACATGTAAATAACACTGTATAGCCATGTGGTTCTTGTGATAGTGTATATCGTAATTAAAATAAGAATGTTGATTTAGAGGTTTTAGTTGATAATGGAATATGATAGTTGTCCTAATATATGAGGAAGACCACAGTTGCCAGGTAACTGAAAATTCAGATTGCAATCGACCTGTAACTTATGTATATCTCTCATCGAATAAAAACCACCCTGAATAAATATGATCTTGCACACTGACAATGTTGTTTCACCTCTATCTTTCACACACACACACAGACACACACACTGTCATATTCACTAAAAACAACAAATTCTTTTAGTTTTTTATTGCAATTTTGATGAGGCTAATGTTGCTGTAAGAATGTAAGTTGTAATTCTTGACAACGTGGACTCCTATCATCATGTACAATTTACCAAAACAAAATACCCATAAATAATACATGTTTTGACCATCTTAATCATTTTGCTAACATAACACATTATAACAGCTACAAAAAAAGTATGCTCTGAATGCATACTGACACATTAACATTTCAAACATCTCTCTCATTCGCAAATAGCAACAAAAGTCTTTTTGAGTACTTTTATTTTTGTTGTAATTGGATTCTTGAGTTGGGAGCAAAGGAGACAAAAGTTTGTATGTTAGAACTATTAGGTTGTCAAGTGTCATGTGTACAATAGATCTTGTTTGGATCACTATCCCTTTATTTATCATAAAAGGATAGTACCACAAAATAATAATTATTTCTTTGACATATAAATTTCATACTCTGAAAATAATTAGATTGTTTAGCGTATGAAAATTTACATGAAATATGGTACTTTATATTAAAATATTCCTTAATAGTACAGCAAAAACAAAAGGGCTCTGCAATAGGTGAGAAGAGTGCTTTGTATTTGATAATTACATAATAGTACTTATACATGTTTTGAACTGTTGCTGAAAACAACATTCAAAGATTATCACTAGGCCTTTTTAATTGTACTTATATTGAAGCCTTACATTTCAGGCTGAGCAAGAATTGAACAGACTTGATGTTGATGGATCAACATTAACAGAAGGTATTAAAAAATATTTATTTTAATAATTCTAGGGGATTAAGAATTTTATGTAAACACAAATACCCTAGAAACCCACAGTTCTGTTAGGGATTTAGTTATAAGTCTTTGGTATGACTCGGCTGGGGTTTGAACCCGCAACTTCCCACATCCGAGGTGGACACTCTAGGCCACTGGAGCGGTCCTTGCCTTTGTTGTTCTTGACATGAAATAAAATATATTTTTAGATAATAAGTTGAAAAAGGAAAATCTGATTAAGAAATGGATAAAATTAAAGTAAGAGTGGAATGGAAACATTTATGTTTTCTGGCATATCAGTTGATGAAATGTATAAATATGTTATTGTTGTTGATGATAAATAGCATTTTCTGTTATTATGTGGCTGTGTTGACGTTTTGTGATAAGAAAGGTCTGATGATGGCAGTCAGTGCACAGCAGATGCATCACTTGGAAAACTTTGAGCTATTTGAAAGCAAATTGTAATAATCACAAGTTTTAAAAACCCAAATCTAGGCCTGGAAGATTCCCATTGCTAAATGCAATATGCGTTTAACACCCAAATATAGGCCTGAAAGATTCCCATTGCTAAATGCAATACAAGTTTTTAACACCCAAATCTAGGCCTGGATGGTTCCCATTGCTAAATGCAATACAAGTGTTTAACATCCAGATCTAGGCCTGGATGGTTCCCAATGCTAACTGCAATACAAGCATTTAACACCCAAATCTATATCTGCAAGTTCCCATTGCTAAATGCAACATGAGTGCTTAACACCCAAATTAAGTTCTGGATGATTTCCATTGCTAAAAGCAACAAGAATATTTAACACCTAAATCTAGTCCTGGAAGGTTTCCATTGCTAGAAGCAAGAAGAATATTTAACACTCAAATCAAGTCCTTGAAGGTTTCCATTGCCAAAAGCAAGAAGAATATTTAACACTCAAATCTAGTCCTGGAAGGTTGCCATTGCTAAAAGCAAGAAGAATATTTAACACTCAAATCTAGTTCTGGAAGGTTTCCATTGCTAAAAGCAAGAAGAATATTTAACACTCAAATCTAGTCCTGGAAGGTTGCCATTGCTAAAAGCAACAAAAATATTTAACACTCAAATCTAGTCCTGGAAGGTTTCCATTGCTAAAAGCAACAAGAATATTTAACACTCAAATCTAGTCCTGGAAGGTTTCCATTGCTAAAAGCAACAAGAATATTTAACACTCAAATCTAGTCCTGGAAGGTTTCCATTGCTAAAAGCGACAAGAATATTTAGCACTCAAATCTAGTCCTGGGGTCATATTAGAGACTTTAATAACATTTTAATTGAGCCATATGACAACACATTACAAATCATTCATAATACAAACAAATCTCCTTTTGCTGGCAAAGTTTGATATGGCAAGCAAAGTGCTAATCAGCCCACATGTGACCATCTGTGAAGTCAAGAATCTAAAAGTAACATTGAACAGAAACATCAGCACTAAATGAATTGAAATACAGTAGCATCACCAGCAAGGAAAATGCTTAAATCGCTACCTCATGCCAAGTTGCAATGATTTTGTGATTGTGCATTATGTAATTTAAGGAATATATATTCCTTCAGTGCCTATGATTCAGTGTTTATGCTTCAGTTTTGTTGCATACAGGTTTCACTGTTTTAGGAAGAGCTGGAAAATTGTTAGCCATGTTTGGTAGAATTATAAACATGGCTGTACTTGGAATATGTGCTTGTGTGATTCATGCAAACTTCAAAAATCTGCAGAAAATTGCACTAAAATAATCTTTGTTATTGAAATTTTATAAAAATACTGTGCATATGTTTTTTTAAAAAGTCTATGACAGTACACCAGTCAGTAAAGTAACTGTCACATGCTGCATTCTGACTGGATGTCTTATGCATGCCTTTTTCCTCAGACCTGCCATATGACAAAATGGAGAAACAGGCCCAGCTTCATACACTCTTGATTTTTTCTATGGAGATAATTGCAAAGAATGGACTGAAAGTGTTCAGGAAGAACAGCAGGAAACTCAGGAAAGTCAGGATGTTGTCACTTACAATGATGACAATAGTTCCATATAATAATTCTTAAAATCATTTCCACTAAGCTTTTACACAAAACTTTTATACCTCACTTGGTTAGCCCACCTTTTTGTGGAAGTAAATGGCCACATGGGCCACATTTTAAAACTTTTATGAAATGCAGCATAAAAAGCGACATATTAAATTTGTGCACTTCCACATTTTCATACATGATCATATTTCAATTTGTAGTGATGACAATGGGATTTAGTGAGAGGGAGGCCAGACTTGCTCTTAGGGCCAGCAATGGAGATCTACAAGGGGCCGTGATGCACATCATGAAGAGAAGGGAGGTAAGCTTTTTTATGTTTGTAAATCAGAGGATATCTGTGTTTGCTTCCATTGCCATGATACTGAATTCCTGTGTTTACCATTATTGTAATGGTCAGCTATCTCAGATATATTTAAGATATCTTGACACATCATATGAAATACATTATGTCAAATCCCTATACTCTTGAAAAATGTATTTCTTATCATACTTGAATTCTACAAACCGTGTCTGTGGCAAATCTGGGAATCGTTTTTTTTTTTCTTCAGATATTGCTTCACAAACAGTTACTTTCCACTTATAATCAATACTTGTAATTTTATGTGCTTAATTAACTTTTTTCATAAAAGGTTCAAAAGAGTTTTAAATTGATTAATTCGCGATGAAATTTGTCCAGTAAAAAATCCCCACTTTATTTTAAGAAGACAAAATATGAAAGCTATAGTGCTTTCCCTTTAACTGTCAAGAAAATAGGAGACCCAGCTTCAGTACCGTATTTGCCGGCCTGTAAGTGGATACAGAGTATAAGTCGAATTCACTAATTTTGTAAATTTTCCATCCTTCGTCCATATATAAGTCAATTTGGAGTATAAGACAAGGC
Organism: Megalonaias nervosa; assembly: GCA_016617855.1. NCBI lineage: Eukaryota > Metazoa > Mollusca > Bivalvia > Unionida > Unionidae > Megalonaias > Megalonaias nervosa. Next base: position 48,817 of record JAECUM010094227.1, on the reverse strand, counting down.
CAGGTCAGTACCTTGGCTTTGTTTTTTACACTATAGTAACTTCCAGTTTCATGAATATTAATGGTATCACTGTATGATATTCTATATTACTGCCAGTCGTGAAAATTGCATCACCAATGCTAATATGCTTGTTCCAGTTTTGATTTGGAGAGAGAGAGAGAGAGAGAGAGAGAGAGTTCAGGACAGTTATATTCCGTATAGTACAGTTACCTGGCAGTTATGATTCCATAATCAGTTGACACAGCTGAATAAATAGTCCATGGTTGTTTTAATTATGATATCCATTGCAACAAGAACCACTTGGCTGTACATGCTATATACATGTTAATTAAAGGTCTAAAGCTTTAACCTGATTATTCCAGTTGAAACCAGTCTGAGTGCAAGATTCAACCGAGGAGATAAAATCAATGAGGTTAACAATAGGGAAATGAGGCTGTCCATAGGGAAATCAGAAATGTGAAGAAAATTAAGAGACAGAAAAAATAAAAGTTACAAATGAAAAATAAATAAAAATACTTTTTATTATACTTTAACATATCTTTAAAATGCGTATCAGATTTACACAAATGAACAGTTTTATGATACATATTATTTAACATGTCAATTATAATTGAAAGCACATTCATGTTGTAATTCATTTTATTACTTGTAGTAGAACTGTTTCACATTCTGATTAAGAAAATAATGAGTAAGAGTTCACTTAATCATCTCCAATATCTGAAAATCCCTCGAAGTCTTTGTCTTCTGTATTGGAATGAAAAATGGCAGCTATCTCAGGGCTCAGATCATTGGAAATGTTCTCATTATTGTCTGTCTCTGTCTCATCATCCTCATCTGGCTTCTCTATCCTGCTGTTAATTTCTGCTTTAGCAAAGCCATTCACAATAACCAATTCAGGAACCCTGTCCCATGCATCCTTAACCCAATGTGCAACCTGGGAATATGTAGTGCGCCGCATACGTCCCATGTTTGTGAAGCTGTGCTCACCTGCTGTCGTCCAATGTTCCCACAACTTCTGAAGCTCAGCTTTAAAACAGTGATTAACGGAAATGTCTAAATGGTTGTAATAACTTTGTCATACCACCTGGGATGATGCCTAACGATGTCTTCTTGGTTTCAATCTTCACCTTTGTCTTGGCACTGATGTGTGCATGCATAGAATCCATAATGAGGAGAGACTTCTTAGTGAGGAAAAATCCACCAACTCGATGTTCGAAGCGTCTATCTAACCACTTCCCCATCATGTTATTGTCCATCCATCCTTTTGGATTTACTTCAATCATTATTCCACTGGGGAATTTCTCACTGTTAGATCCTTTAAGCTCAACTGTTCTGTTCATTGGCATGTTGAATGTTAACGACACTTCGTCCATGTTTATCATGTTAGTCATTTCCAAATTGTCAGTCTTAATCTTCTCTTGGGCGTACTCAAGGAAATTGTTCAATTTTTCCAAAAAGTCTACTGGTAGTTTCTGTGCCATAGTAGTGTGTTGTCTTATACTAAGGCCCCTTCTTTGTGTGAACCTAAAGCACCATGATGTACTGCCACTGAAACTTTCAATTCCTAATTCAGTTGCGATTCCCTTTGCCTTGAGTCTGAGTTCAACAGAGTTCATTTTACGACACACTGCGCATTGTGTCAAGACATATTCTTCTAATTTATCCTCAATATTAATCCATCTTGCTTTGCAGCCACTATTTGCTTTCTTTGTTTTTTTTATAGAGCATAGTGCCTTAACTTTATGCCAATCCCAGACACATTTTTCATTTACACCATATTTCCTGTGAGCAGCCATATTGATACCTTTCTCTTCCATGAACTTTACAACTTTCAGCTTAAAAACTGCTGTGTAAGACTTGCGCGATTTGACAGGAGGCATTATGAGATAAGTTGTATGATTTGTATGGGGATATTTATATGAATGATTATGACTGAAAAGATTGATCAAGACATGCCTAACTCATTAAAATGTGCCAGTACTATAACAATGAAAACAATGCCCACAGCTAAATTCATTATTTACATCCAGAGAAGGGAGTGGGCATCATTTCCTGTGGTTTTTAATCCACTTGATATTAAAAACTGGTAGTGTAACTGATGCAGATTAATGATAAAGAACAATAGGGTACTGGCAATACAGTAACTAGGGTACTGGCAATACAGTAAATAGGGTACTGGCAATACAGTAACTAGGGTACTGGCAATACAGTAAATAGTATCAGTAGCCAAAGCCAATATCAGGGGTTAAACAATTGTGGCAACTGGCTTTGATTGTTGTTGGAAACCAATGACCAATTTATCAACTACCGGTATAATCAAAGAGAGATACTGAACCAACAGCTGGTAAAAACTGAATATAGGTGATGTGTTGACATTGCAATTTGCTTTAAACTGAAATGCAAAACTAAAATCAGATCATTGATGATCTATGAGTAGTCCATCTATATATCTGAATTTTAGTTTAGTTTAAACTATATTTATTTGAGAAACTTTGTCAAATACAATTACAAACATATGATTTGGGGGATCATTAGAAGCATTTTTGGGGGATCATTAGAAAGCATTATTATACGGTATTTTATAAATAATCATAGACCGCTCAAGTTAATATGGATTACATCCCTTTGTAGGATCAATTATATCAATGAAAAAAGCTATACTGATAATTGCTTGCATGTGTCTAACAGTATACTGGAAAATCAAATATCAATGGAACAGTGGCTAAAATGTGATCAGGAAGAATGAGGTATGGTTAGAAAGGATGAATAAAACAAAATTATTTCAAATCTTTTTTAGGAACAAACAATATGCTTTGAATTAGTACAGTACACTATAGAGTATAGACCGTAAGTGTGCAGTGTGGCCTGGTGAATTTTTTACTGGTAATTGTTTTCTTTTATTTCATGTTTGAGAAATAAGTAAATACTCACAGAATGCAAACTAAATGATGACAAAACTTATAAATATAAAATGCAGTCATATTAGTTTATAACAATTTATTGACATAGTAATTGAACAAGAATTGGTACTTCTGTGTGACCTGTTTTCGATTATGCTGATTATAGAGCAATTTTAATAGCATGCTGGGTACCATAATCCATATATAAGTTGATGCAATTTCAATGACATAATCCATATATAATTCGATTTGAGTATAAGACAAAGACCTGACTTTCAAGTCAAAAAGTATCAACTTGTAGGCCAGAAAATACGGTAAATATATTTCTCCATTGAATACATCAACTGATCACATCAACATGAGGAAATAATCTACAATACTTTTAAATCCAGAATCTCCTGGAAATGAAAAAATGTCTTCTGTGTATCATGTACAGGATGGGATGTAACTCTTACAGATTACCTCCCCTTGCCATCACTAGGTGGCTGCCCATATCCGGGTTGTTGACCACTTTTAGCTTTTGCATTTAAAAAAAAAGCCATTGAAATTTTTTAGACTTGTTAGACCATCCAGCAATAGTTTTCAGTAATTGAGTAAGTTAGATGGTTGCTGTAATTTCAATTTATACAGCAAAACTTTGGCTTACTATGCATTTCTTAATGGGTTGTCTTAATGGGTTGTCTTAATGGGTTGTCTTAGTAATATGAGTATGCCAAGCTTAGTATGATCTGCATGTTTCTTGTATGCATTTGTTTTTTTTTTCTTTCTCTGTATCACTTCAGAGATGTCAAGCATATGCAAGAAACATAAAATAAGCATGAAGTATTTTATTTGTACTAAATTTTTATCATCACACCTCTGTACAGACATATAGTCCAACATCTTAAAGGCAGTTGAAGGGCTGAGAGAAGAGGACACAATCTAAATCATCCAATAACAAACATGTTGTGTATTCATCTGAATTCAGAATCAGTAATGATCATTACGGGGGATGTAGAGATACCGTGATCACCTGCTCAGCAAATGTTCTCAGAACTGCATCAAAACAGCGTTAATCACTTCTGACCCTGTGGAAGCTGTGGCAAGTGGTTTTATGATGCTGTTTTGGAATCACATATGCTTGGACTAGACTTGGGTAGATTTTATCACATTTTGTTTGTCCACTTTGCCAGCCAGCTAGACTAACAGTTTATACCAAGGACCATATACCTTCCCGGCTGCTGACCGTCCAGTCCATATATTCAGCTGACCAGTGTATAAGTTTGGCAGATATGACTCTATCATTTTGGTCTGGTAAACTGATGTTGGTTTACAGTTCCAACAGCAATGGTGGGCTATGCCCAGATGACTGTCCCTCTCAGCCAACTGGACCAACCTGATTAATTAGGCTGACACAGTATGATGGACATGCTTCACAATGCTGCCCCTCTTGCCATCTACCCTGACCTGTCTAACCATCCCTGACCAATATCCTCCAGCTGGACCACATTCCATGCTGGACATAACATTTCTGGCTTGGCTAGCTTATCTGGCAGATAGGGCACACACTCTGCGCAACATTGTCACTGCCCTGTAGCATCTTAACATCTTTGGATGCAAGGCATGCAAGAGGAAGACACCCACTGTCAACAAGAGTATGGCACAAACTTCCCAGAACATTCAGATCAGATTTTGAATATATACAACTTTGATATGTTCTGAATGTCCTCTTCCTTTGGCAGTTAATACTCCACAAAGTTAGGGCCTTGGTAGATATTGATGAAGAGGATGAGTGTCCATCTACCAGATTTTGCCACAATCAGCAAAAAGATGCCAAAATTACTTGGCATCTGTCAGACAAGATTCATAATACAGGCAGTTCAGTGGTCTTCTTTTGGGTGAGTTAGTTGCCAGCAGCTTTCACACTCCATTGGTATGCCTTTGATGCTTACCAGTCAGAAGTTTCTCATTTAGATAAAGATGTAAAGTCCAGTGGGACAGATCCTGGGTCAGAGATCTGCTGGCTATTGCAACAGAGGTGCACCCAGAAAGTCTTAGCATCCACATGTTGCTCTACCAGCCAAGGTCATTGGTATTCCATCTGTGTCATACAAACTCCTTCACTCCTGAATCTTGTCAGCAGACCTGCCAACTCTTACGATTTTGCTGCAAGTCTTATGAAAATTACACTTAAAATATGAACTTACGGCATAGAAGCAAAAACTACTGAAAAATGATTGTTGCCAAAAAATCGGGATAATTGGTTCATCCGTGTTTTATATGGATTCGGTTTCATATTAAAATTAGTAAAATTAGTCAGGGAACCAGACTAACTTTACAGCAACACCCCAGACACTTTAAACTGCACCTGTCTGTTCATGCAAAGCATCTGCATAATCAAACTGTTGATTATAGAATTTTTTTTAAAAATGGCATCCAGAAAGTGATGCATGTTTAACGTACGGTACCAATTATTTTTCCATAGACCTCAATGCTAATGTTTTGTGAAATAAATATACTTTCTATCCTACCTCAGCATGCATGTCACACGCTGTCACAGAGAACAATGTTAGATTGTCAATTTGACAAGGACAGAACCAGGTACTCCATTGCATTTAAGAGAGATAACTCTCCTGGAACTAGACAGGGGTAAGAGTTATCTAGTCACACCAGACACATTTTCAGTCATGTGTACCACATTTTAAAAAAAATCATAAAAAACACAAAATGTGATCTAGATATGAATTGACATGTTGTCAATAGGCTCAACTTTTTTATAAACCTAACAGAAAGTACAACTCTTACATAATGCACCAATCACAGCTAGTTTTGTTGTTTATTTCTGAATACAATGTTCCCTACACTTTAAGCTCCGCCCACCAGGGGTTGTACAATTGGTACCATTATACCTTAAGATGAAAGGGAAAAGAAGCTTCTAAAAAGGTTGTAATAATCAACACAGAAGAATAAAAAGGAGTATTCAGATTCTTGTGAATAAAAGCTGGAAAGGACACAATTACGTTTATTGGATATCATGTGCCAATTTGAGTATGTCCTGTGGCGGGAGATATGATTGCTGTCGTCATGTGAAATGGAAAAAGAATTTCCAAGAATTACATCAGCTTGAGAGATAACAACAAGCCATTGAGTTGCATAGGGCTTGGAACTAAAGTTTGTGCAACTGTACTAGTGGTAAATAAAGTCTACGCGTACTTTACAAACTTTTCAGTTGAACATACTTTTTATCGTCGCTGTGTCAAACTTTTACTTAAGTTTTCCAGCTTTACAATAGCAGTTATTGATATTTTGTTACACCTTACTAAAAACTGGTCAATCGTACAGAGAAAAATCAACTGCCTTACTGAGACGGACTCGTCAGGGTTGGCAGGTCTGTGTCAGGAATGCCGTGCATAAAAAATGTGTTCTGTGCTGCAGAAATCTGAACAGCTAGAAGGCCCTCCATATTGAAGATATATTGGGGAAGTGGCATTTTTCATTGACTGGTGTCTCATTAATGATGTCACAGCACTCTTGGCCTCCATTTCCCATTTGGCTAGTTTCTTTTTTGTCCATTTTGAGGACAAAATGTTAGCCTCTGTCGTGATCAATGGATACTATACTGTAATTTGAGATGCATTCAGATGTCTTGAAGAGATGATATTGGTCAGAACAAGGATCTGTTTGACATGTCCAGATTTGGCTCCACTTACTCATCTTCTTTCTCCAATGCTACTTCACCTGGGTCTTGATGCAGCTCAGTTCACCTATGTTTGAGCCCATCTTCAGATTGCATGAAACTGTTATAATAAAAGTCCTGCATCATGATAACACTAGCTTCAGCATGCAGCATGAGTAAGCTGCATACATGGTCTGTTGTTCCAGACTAAATGCAGTTTCATTCTGACAGCTCACTTGTACTAATGACACAACCTGGTTTAGTCTATAAGGACAGGCTGCTGTTTATAGGCAATAAAAAATTAACCATTCACCCTCTCTCCTTGACTGACATTTTTAGAAAGGCAAAGATGCACAGCCTGGTTTGCACTCTAAGATGTTACCTGCAGTGACAGAGAGTGTCCATGGCAACCGTCAGAAGCTCTTCCTACATATAACAGTGAGAAAGCATGACATAATCAAACAAGTGCTGACCTTGTGGCTAATGTTCATTATTAGATTAGCATACTTTAATTTCTTGCAGTATCAGGTATGACTCAAGAATATCTCCACTCAAGAAATGTAAGTGATTTCCATGAGACTCTCAGTTCCAGGCATGGCCTCATAGCTATTACTGGATTTGCCTCCCAGTTACAGGCATGGCCTCAGCTTTTGCTGGATTTGCCTCTCAGTTACAGGCATGGCCTCATAGCTTTTGCTGGATTGACCTTGGAGACTTTTGCAGGTATAGCAATAACCCGGTGCTGGACCAAACAAGGATCACCTTCATATTAGCATGAACGTATTATCATCCTCTCAGTCGAGAGGTCAGCATACTCCTACAGGGTGATGTGGGTATGGGTTGGATGCTCAAGCATTTCCACCTCCTCCTACCCATTCTTCGAATGTTAATGTGATTGGATAATGTCATAGAGAAAATACATTACTTTGTAGTCATGTTTATCCAATGACACTACTATTAGTCCATCCCACTTTGCTCCCAAATGTGAGCATCCTGCTGTAGGGTTGGTTCAGGCTTAAATTGGTAAGCATCCAGGATTTATGGGATTAATTCAGATCCCATAGGAACATACGGAAACACGATATTAAATATTCAATAACTTAAAATCTCAGAATGCTCATTATCAAACATGTATTTATCAGTAGAGACATATCCTTAATGCCAGTTTATGCATAGAGAAAACCATATGATCTGCAGCATTTTTGGGAACTACATATATTTAAAACATGTTTTCAGTACCACACCAAAATAGTCAGGTGATAATTTCAGTCATAATTTTTCCAAGCTCAAGTCTGTAAATGGATTGAAGTCCCGTCAGTAAAACATTGTCTCTATTTTCTCAGTTACAAGTAGGATAAGCTCTTCAAAAATTCTTTTTACTGAAACCTTACTTCCATTACCAACCAGTTCTGGCCAGCCAAACCCATATATACTTTATGTTATCTTTACCCATTCCTGACTGGTTGCCATTCTCCCTTATAATTAGTACCATGAGTCCTCCAGGATACAGGAGGGCACCTAGTGGAGGCATGGGGAGGTAATTGGTAAGAGTTAGTTCCCTTCAACTGTTTGATATAGAAAGACCTTTATCCTTTGTCTTTCAGAGAGGGCTCAATTCATAGGTAGTGTGGTATTTCCTAATGTTAATATGTTTGGGCAAGTATTCTCAGAAAAATGTAATTTATAAAAAAAGTTATTTTTCACTTCATTTAAGATAAGTGAAAGTGAATGGAAATAATGTATAAAAGCAATAAATGCGAAGTCTCAGATATATTTCTGAGACTTTGATGAAAAATGATGAGATGGTTGATGAAATGCAAATATGAATTGAATGCAAACAGAACCTGAATGGAATGCAAATTGAATGCATATGAAACACATAAATAGTGCAGATGGAACAGAAATTAAATGCTGTTTTAGTAAAGGACTCCTGTACATGTAATGTTATACTGGGTGACAGTATACTTTGGACTGTTACAGCAGAGGACCACTGTACATTTAATGTTATACTGGGTGATAGTATACTTAGAACTGTTTAAGCAAAGGACCACTGTACATTTAATGTTACACTGGGTGATGGTATACTTAGAACTGTTTAAGCAAAAGACCACTGTACATTTAATGTTAGACTGGGTGATAGTATACTTAGAACTGTTTAAGCAAAGGACCACTGTATATTAAATGTTATACTGGGTGATAGTATACTTAGAACTGTTTAAGCAAAGGACTACTGTACATTTAATATTATAATTTTTACTGGGTAATGGTATACTTAGAACTGTTATAGTAAAGGACTGCTGTGCATTTAATGTTATATTGGTGGTGGTATATGTAATGTTATGCTGGGCAGTGGTATTCTCAGGACCCTAAGGACTGCTTTACATGTAATGTTATACTGAGTGGTTCCATATACATGAAATGTTATGCTGTACATGTGATACTGGGTGGCGGTATGCTTAAGATCCTTGTGGTAAAGGACTGATGTACATGTAATGTTATACTGGGTGGAGGTATTTTCAGGACCAGTATAGCAGTGGACTATTGTACATATAATGTTATCCTGGGCAGTTCTGTACTGAGTACCATTATAGTAGTGGACTAGTCATGAATGTTGCATTTCTTATGACATGGTATACTCAGTACCTTTATAGCAGTGGGCTGTCATGAATGTTATATTTATTGTGATATTTTAATTTTCATCATTCGCAGGACTCCTTGTTGTATTTTAGCCTGTGAAGTAAAAGAGTCTAATTGCATATTTGTCATTGCCTCAAAACAAATTGTTGTTACACAGACTGATATTGCCTGTGCTCAGACCCTATAATGTTGCATGGAAACAGATTGTTGTTACAGACACTGATATTGCCTGAGCTCAAACCTTGTAGCGTTGCATGTAAATAGATTGTTGTTTTACAAGATTGATATTGCCTCTGCTCAGACCCTATAGTGTTGCCTGGAAACGGGTTGTTGTTACAGAGACTGATATTACCTGTGCTCAGACCCTTTAGTGTTGCCTGAACACTGATTGTTGTTACACAGACTGATACTGCCTGTACTCATGCTCTTTAATATCGCCACAAAACAAATTGATATCATGCACTCCTTTTGCATGTGTTTTTACACATAACATACTGGTAGTATACGTGTTCACATTTCTTGCTTACAGGAAAAGGAGGATAACAAAAGGAAGGCAAAAGATGAGAGAAAAAGGAACAGGCTTGCTAAAATCTTAGGAAACACTGCTTCTGGAACAAGGTAATTTCCATTTGTCTTTCCAGCAGTCTTTTTCAGTCTCATCCCTGTCTTACCATTTGTATTTTAGGCAGTCTTCTTTAGCCTCATTCCTGTCATGCCATTTGTCTTTTCAGCTGTCTTTTTTAGTCTCATCCCTGTCATACCATTTACCTTTCCAGCTGTATTTTTTGTCTCATTTGCCATATGGGTCCTGCTTGATTTATAACATGTATTGAACTCATCTGATGGCAAACGGCTTTTGGTAAAGAGTGTAATTATATAGAGGGCAACATCAACAGTCAAGATGATAATTAATAGTAGTTTCATGATCCATTTACATGGAGTATTTGTTGTATGCATAACTTATCAATTTATTATTGAAGGAAAGTTTTCATAAAATGGATGGTTAAATGGCATCTGGAGGCTTTATATCTATACATTTATTATTAAGTTTATCACATAAAAAATTGTTACATTTTGATAGCTGTTACATTAATTTTTAAGAGTAAATAAGAATTGCTTTTGCATTCTCTGGACTGATCACCTTTCTTCGTAAAGTTCCTAGAACTGAAATTATTGGTCCCACGAGAGGACAAAATATTTGGACATTTTTTAAAGCATTGAATCACTGTGACTCCCTTTAACATGGGGTTTCCAAAGCAAACTTTGAATCATGGGTGTTCTTATTTTTTGTATGACAAAATTAAATGACCTTGATATGCATCTGGATTGATTAGTTCAACAATAATAAGTTCCCTTCTTTGGGTTGCTGTCACAGTAAAGGATGTCTTGATATCATTTTCAATCGGGATCACTGAAAGTGGTCTGTATGAACAGATGTCCATTTTATTGAGGTTTAACTTGATCGCCTATCTAAACGTCCATTGAGACCTCATCCACCTTACTCTGCTCTTAATGATACTCAAAAATATTTTGACCAATCAAAATGTCGCATTGGTCAGTTTCAAGACTACCATTTTGAAGTTTTGAGTAACATTCATTACTCGAAATGTTAGGAAATATTTTTAGATAGATGGGACTGTATTCTCAAAACTATCTGAGTATGAAACTCAATCACAGACTCAAAAACCCCCGATCTGATGGGATAATGGAAGTACATCTCAGTAAGTGAAAATTTAGAGGTCTCTGAGGGACACTCATGTTTAATGAGACTTGGAGTACATCTAGAGATCAGTGAAATTTAGCAGTTGAGGTAAGTGGCTCTAGTTAAATGTGACTTGGAGTAAATCTAGGTCTGTGAAATTTAGCAGTCTAGTAAGTGATTCTAGTTAAATGAGACTTGGAGTAAATCTAGGTCCATGAAATTTAGCAGTCTAGGTAAGTGACTAGTTAAATGAGACTTGGAGTAAATCTAGGTCCATGAAATTTAGCAGTCTAGGTAAGTGACTAGTTAAATGAGACTTGGAGTAAATCTAGGTCCATGAAATTTAGCAGTCTAGTAAGTGACTAGTTAAATGATACTTGGAGTAAATCTAGGTCTATGAAATTTAGCAATCTAGTAAGTGACTCTAGTTAAATGAGACTTGGAGTAAATCTTGGTCAGTGAAATTTAGCAGTCCAGGTACTGGTAAGCGACTGAACTTAAATAATGTCTGAAGTGCATCTAGTTCAGTGAAATTTGAGAGGGACTCCAGTTAAATGATATTTTGCTTACAACTGTGTTTGTGAAATTTAGCAGTCTAGGAACAGGACTTAGTAAAATGATACCTGGAATAAATCTCCAGCTGTTGCAAGGAGATCACAGACCATTTTTAATTTTAACATCATCTACATCCAGTTTGAATAGTGAAATCTGTGAAATGCTTTGCTCTTTAAAACTGATGAGTTGCAGTATTACTGTGAAGCATTTGTAACAACAAAAGTCTCTAAATATGATGAGGATTCAAATAACTGACACTAACATAGCAAATTCAACATAAGTACCTTTCACTGAAAATACATGTTAGGCATACAGAAGTGGAACGGCATATATTCACACATTATGTGGCACCTTATCACCAAAACACCTTCCAACATTATTAAAATATTGTATATACTCACTTATAAGTCAAGTCCAACTGCAAACTGCACAGACCCAGTTTGGATGTCACATAATGCGCCAGCATATCTGGGTCAGTCCAGTTTGTTAGAAGTGATCAATAAAACAAACAGACCCTGGTCTGTAGGCTGATCTTTGTTGTTTGCAGTATGACTCAACTTATAAGAGAGTATATATGGTAATTAATTAGAATAAATGCATGTTCTTTTAAGGCATATAATGAAAATGAATGAAAGTATAATTTGCATAGTACTTTAATAGGAATATCTTTTTGTGTGGGTTTGAGTGGCACTTTTTACCACATTGTTGTTTATATCAAGCTCAAGGAAATGGGAGTCGGGTGCCTTTGCCAAGGACGCTTTAAGGTGGCTGACTGGGCTGTCATGGACAGGTATCAAACCCACAAACCATGGATTATGAGTCCATTACTGTACCAGCTGACCTACTATGGTTCCTTTGATAAGAACTGTGTTATCTCATTTCACATCATTGGATCACACTCAATGTTATATGTCTCATATGATCTGCTGATATCACACACACATCTGCTGATATCACATACACATATATTTTTTTTCAGGGTAAATGTGGAAAACTATGAGATGCTGGTGTCAATGGGTTTCCCCAAGGGAGCTTCTGCAGAAGCACTGCGTCAGGCAAATAATGATGTCAGCCAAGCTCTTGAGGTATAATACATGTATATCCAAAGTTATTAATGGTATCAGGGTTTTACAAAGTCATATTATGCTTAGTCTTTTGGCTTGGAGGAACTTTTTTATATTTAGCTCTGTTGGTTTTGAAATGTCTGGCAATGTAATGGGACATAACTGAATTTTAATGCTAAGAGGAAATGATTTGCTTTAGGATGATTACCCCCCTTACATAGTTTGACATGTATGTGGTACTTCAAGCTGGAAATGATCATAAAATGTAATTACTTAATTAATTTTTATCAAATTCTTTTATGAATTTTTTTATTAATTCTGTGCTTCAGAAAAATATTTAAGTATTTCCAATTCAGATTATATACTTCAGGAGGAATATTTGTATTTTTGTTTTTTGATCATAAAAAGAAACATGGTTATAAATATCTTACATGTTATTGTGTTCATCCCTTTGATCCCATTTAATGTGGTCCTAGTACAACATTTAACTCATGACATGCTTACCTATTGTGCCACATTGCACATAAACTCATGACATGCTTACTTGTTGTGTCACATTACAAATAAACTCATGACATGCCCACTTATAGTGTCACTTTACATATAAACTCATTACATGCTTGCTTGTTGTGCCACATTACACATAAACTCATGACATGCTTACTTATTGTGCCACATTGCACATAAACTCATGACATGCTTGCTTATTGTTCCACATTACACATAAACTCATGTCATGCTTATTGTGCCACATTACACAAACTCATGACATGCTTACTTATTGTGCCACATTACACATAAACTCATGACATGCTTACTTATTGTGCCACATTACACATAAACTCATGACATACTTGCTAATTGCACCACATTAAACATAAACACATGTCATGTTTATTGTGCCACATTACACATAAACTCATGACATGCTTACTTATTGTGCCACATTACACATAAACACATGTCATGTTTATTGTGCCACATTACACAAACTCATGACATGCTTATTGTGCCACATTACACATAAACTCATGACATGCTTATTGTGCCACATTGCACATAAACTCATGACATGCTTACTTATTGTGCCACATTACACATAAACTCATGACAGGCCTTATTGTACCGCATTGCACATAAACTTATGAATACTTGCTTATTGTACCACATTGCACATAAACTCATGACATGCTTATTTTGCCACATTGCACATAAACTCATGACATGCTTATTGTGCCACATTACATATAAACTCATGACATGCTTGCTTATTGTGCCACATTACACATAAACACATGTCATGCCTTATTGTGCTGCATTGCACATAAACTCATGACATGCTTGCTTATTGTGCCACATTGCACATAAGCTCATGACATGCTTACTTATTGTGCCACATTAGAGATGAAATCGTGACAAGCTTTGCTTATTATGTTATCTTACAAATAAACTAAGGACATGCTTACTTATTGTCATGCATAACTGGCAGCTCAAATTTAAAACATTATTTCTTGGTGTACATGCTAAATCAGTGTGACATAAATTAGCCACTGAAAAGGCCACAAAATCAGACAAGCCTGGGTGATTGAGGAAGAGAAATGTGTACAAAATGTCAAACATTTGGATGACTTTCCATTTAATAAAGTTGATATGTAGTATAAATAACATATTTTGTGTTTTTCTTTATTTTTCCATTTTTCGTTGCACATATAACTTTCACAAGGTCCAATATTCATGTCTACCTACATTTACCATTGAGTAATTGACCACATTTTATCATGTATAATGAAACCTAGGACACTTGAGTGTGGACAGACCAGCAGAATTTTCAGGTTATTGGTCCCCTGGGCGTAAAGGATTTTTTTAGGAGTTTCACACTCAGAAAGCAGAGTATCAGAAGGTTCAACACAAAAGGAGTCAGTCACAGAAACAATGTTCACTATTTTCAACATTAATTTTTATTTCAACATATTAAGTCAACAGGCCTAGTGAGTCTAATGTATCATTGTTTGTCCATCCAACAACTCTCCTTCAACCATCTGTAGACAGGTGTTTCTTACTTCTCTAAAAACCATAATTTTTATCTGATTTTTATAAAATATTGATTATATTTTTGTATCATCAGTGTTTTGAATGAGTTAGAATAAATAAATGAAATGACCTTGCATTTGATTGGTTGAGTTTCTTGCCACTCCAGAGGTCATATTTCTTATGTTGACTACACTTGAAGTATATGCTTACCAGTGTATCATCCACTTGAAGTATATGCTTACCAGTGTATCATCAAGGTCCCAACAAGTCTGACAATGAGTGAGATCCATGAATATTAATGAAGTCATGTTGCATTTGTTTAACTGAGTTTGTTACCACTCTGTATCTGATCTGATTTTCATCAGTCTTGGAATATATATTTATGTTGTTATTATGATCTTTGACAGAAATGTATAGTAGTAATTGCATGGTTCATTTTGGATGGATGTCACCCATAACAGCAAACCAAGCCTAATTGAAGGGAGTTAATGCATTTGATAATTTTAGACAGTCTAACCCTTCACAGATTTTAGCTTTAAATTTTAGGAACTCATTGGGAATCAACTTCACTGGAGAATCAGATTTTTAACTTACAGGTGTTGTTTTACAAAAAAGGAGGAACATTTTGCTTTTAAAGATTTCTCCATATTTTGGTTTTAAGATAGACCCTTGTTATGAACACTTGTGTAGGTAATTTGTAGTTAGGGCCAGACAGCATATGAAATCCAGTTTTAAATTGCCTAACACAACATATATGGGATTAAACTAGCTACATTAAATGCAAATTGTGCAAGAGTTTTGGGGTCCTACATCTTTTTTTTTCTGTTATCAATATTGCCAAATTCTGAGGGGATCATTAAAGCCTGAGCATGAAGGGAAGGGTTTCAAAACACTTGAGGAATTTGTTGAATGTTGATAGTGAAGAAACATGTATGTTTGCTATTCCTATATGAAAACAAAGAAAAATCAATTGCATTATAAAGTTTCCCTAGTAAAGGCATCAATCCAGCATGATGACTTTGCTTAATCCTTTGCAGGGCCACATGCACTCCTGATCAGCTAAAAAGCATCTTGCAAGAAAGTTAACTCCTAAAATTTGTTGAGCAAGAACTAATTTAGGACATCATTCAGTATAATATGTCATTACTGATGAAATAAAACAACTACCAGATGTTTGGTAGGTAATTATTTGAAATTACCCAGGTTCAGAACCATATTTTAATTTAAACACAGTTGAGAATACACAGTTTACTGTGGATCAGATTTCCTCTACTTCAATTGTTATCACTCTGAAATAATGAGATGTCTTATGGCAAGAATGGAAAATTGCTCTCTTCTGTGCGATTGGAGAACCTATCAGGATTGCATAGTTTCAGTCAATACACACACTACAGAATGCATTTGATTTAGGTGTGACCTGCCAAAAGGATAAGTATAACAACACACCAGAGCATCAGTGCTGATAGTGAAACGTGGATACAGCCATATTGATACACATTGTAAGGCATATTGATACACCTTGTAAGGCATATTGATACACCTTGTGAGGCATATTGACACACATTGTAAGGCATATTGATACTCATTGTAAGGCATATTGATACACCTTGTAAGACATATTGATACACCTTGTAAGGCATATTGATACACCTTGTAAGACATTGATACACCTTGTAAGGCATATTGATATACCTTGTAAGGCATATTGATACACATTGTAAGGCATATTGATACACCTTGTAAGGCATATTGATACACCTTGTAAGGCATATTGACACACATTGTAAGGCATATTGATACACCTTGTAAGGCATATTGATACACCTTGTAAGGCATATTGACACACATTGTAAGGCATATTGATACACATTGTAAGGCATATTGATACACCTTGTAAGGCAATGTAATAATACAGCTTAATATCTAATACTAGTTACTGAGTCAATGCTTTGAAGTCAACAGACCCTAATAAAATGTCTCTTACAGGTTCTCCAGAATCATCCTGAATTACTGAGCTTGCCCGATCCCTCTGATCCTAAACCTAATGTGGAGGAAATATCTGATGAACTTGTAGCCCAGGTTTGTTTTTATATCTAATTGTGTTTATTGTAACTCGGGTGTGTGGTTATCTCTGATTGTGTTATTGTATCCCGGACTTGTGTTTAAGTGAAATTGCGCTTGTTATTGTAACCCAGGTTTGTGGTTATGTCAGATTATGTTTGTTAATGTAATCCATGTGTGTGGTTATGTCAGATTATGTTTGTTAATGTAATCCATGTGTGTGGTTATGTAAAATTATGTTTGTTAATGTAATCCATGTGTGTAGTTATGCTAGTTATGTTTATTATTGCATTTTAATCATATGCAGTACTTCCAGTTATCTCTTGAATAATATATAGTGAAATTAAACACAAGATTATAAGACTATATTAATAAACGATGAATATTAAGACTGTATTAATAAACGATGAATATAATTCAGCTGTATCAATAAGACCACTAATAAGTGCAGCGATTTGACCCTGCAGTAAATTGTTGTCATTGTTGTCATTGACAGTCACAGACCTGCCAACCCTTACTATTTTGCCATAAGTCTTACGAAAATTACCCTTAGAATATGGACTTACAGAAGAAAAGGAAAAACTATGGAAATATGGTTGTTGCAGTAAAATCCAAATAATTGGCTTGTCCATATTTGAATTAAATCTGGGTTTCATATTAGTGTAAGTGGAATTAGTCAGCGAACCAGACTAACTCTACGTTAGTACCTCAGATTCTTTAAACTGCACATATTTTTCATGCTAAGCATCTGCACCATCAAACTGTTGATTATAGGATTTTTTTTAAAAAGGGGGTCAAGCTACCAATATATATGTTCAAGATGAAAGGAAAAAATAAGCCTCTTAAAAAGATTTAAAAATCAGTACAGAAGAATTAAAAAGAAATATTCAGATTGTTCCGAATATAAGCAGGAAGGGACGCAATTACATTTATGGACATCACGTGTCAATTAAAGTATGTTGCGTGGTGGGAGATATGATTGCTGTCATGTTAAATGAAGAAACAAATTCCAAACCTGCCATGCAGTTACCTATTTTTGAATATAAAATTCTATATTCTGGTCAGAACGCAGGTTTTCTTGGAGACCATAATGTTAGCATTGTCGGATCTATATCCATTGCAGACTGACCATGAAATATGCTTGTCGCTATAGAGCAAAGAAAAATTTGCTACTTTAGGGATTACATTGGGGGAAGCATAATTTTTTCAAGCTTTATTGCAAGCTTACAGTGATACAGCAGCAATAAATGCCACTGTCCAGTACAAGTGTTGAGGCAATCTCTTTATGAACCTATTTCATGGCAAAAATCATCCTGAAAAGCATGGGTCAATTAATAATTGGCACTTTAATGTTCAACTCAGCATGTTGAAAATGTGCTGGTTGTTCCTGATGTTACATACTGATGGCGCTGCTTTGTTGATGGATGTTGTACACTCCAAAATGACTAATGTCTGTATTGTGTTTGCTGTGTGTGCAAAGAAAGAAATCCTGATGGATGTTGTACACTCCAAAATGACTAATGTCTGTATCTCATTGATTTTCTTATAACTTCAAACAAATTGGGTAGTTCCACTTTAGGAATTTTACCGATGTAAATTAGCACCATGGTCTCTTCCACTGCAGTCTTCAAAGGACTTAGCACATGACCCTAGCAATTGCCAGCCATGTAAGATGATGGTTGCTTATACCTGGCCACCTTGCCTTTTAATTCCTTCTGTGACAGTTGTATAAACAAGGATAGTTTTACATCAGCAGGACTGTTTACTATGTATATTTACTATATGTTACAGACATATATTGAGGGGTGGGGTCTGTTTTTTGTGAAAATTATTGAAATTACGTAGTTAAAAAATGACTATGCCAGGGATTTGGAAGTAAAATATTGTGTTTTTAGTGTGACAGAATGTGTTTTGGCAAGTTTGATACGGGCATCCCTGATATAGATTCAATCACAGAAATGAGGTGTTATTTTGTGGATCGCGTATAGGACATGTATACTAGACTCATGCATTATGCCAGAAGAGTGAAGTTTGACTAAAGTGTGTACCCTGCTTCTGTCCACTCACAGTGGAATACATTCTTTTGGAGGGTATCAACCTCAGCCCAACGAGGAAGAAGTTTCTAAATTTGAATTTGATGAATGAACTTTATAATGATGTACCACCAGAGAAAATGTTAGATTAATAAATTCTAACCAGATTGATTAAGGATTATATGTTTTCACCTTTAAGTTTTATTTTATATCCATTTTTCAGAAGAGTACCTTTTAATTTTTAATGTAGTACATCATGTTTACATTTATTGGAACTCCTCACATCTCTTTTGAGCAGATTACTATTTACATTTGGACAATTTTACTTTTGATTGGTAACATATAGCCATTATTGTGCCAAGGTGCCACCAAACCCTAATAAATATATAGATACACACCACTCAATGAATGGGAGCCCTGGGTGGCCAAATGGTCTGAAGCATTTTCCTTTACAGATCACCAACATCTCATCTCTGTCTGCATGCGTGGGTTATAGTGCCAGGCTTGTCCTTTGTGGTTATAGTGCCAGGCTTGTCCTTTGTGGGTTACAGTGCCAGGCTTGTCCTTTGTGTTATAAAACTTGTCATTAACTTCCTGCATGTCAGTGGTTCATTCTGGGATTTATAAAGGTTCTTCCTCCACCAGATAAATAAGCTGCCATTTATAACCTATCATGTGCTGAAAAATGTATAAACTTGTAACAACAACAGCCACTCACTGTAATGGATCCATGGCTATACCCTCCTTATAACAAGAACTCTGTTATAATGATTTGCATCATATTGAAGGAGTGCTCGTTTTAGGCCCTCAAAGCATTGTATCTTTTCCTGGGTATACCATTCACTTTGCAGAAGCTGATGTGTTAATTCTTAGAAAAATCTTGCAGATCAAATCCAGTTTGCAGGTAGATATGATGGTTTCCTTAGCAACAGAGTAATCTAATGAGCAGGCATATTTATTGTAAATTACCCATTAATAGTGCTCCTTTAATTCATTTTATCAATAAGAGCAGTGATCTAGTATTCATTGGAGTAAAGGGTGGAAGGTCAGCATAAAGTTAGGGAAAGTTATGTCCAACCATCTCTACATGTATTGAAATGATATATCGGGATTGTCTGATCACCTCCATTTCCTAACTTTGACCATGAAGTATATTATTTAAATAAAAACTTCAGAGCAGACATGCCTCCAATTTATTATGGTCTCATTGAAAGATTTTCTGCAGTTACTTTGAAAAGCAATAAGGAATATTAATTCACATGGCAATTTATGGTATATAATTTTAAATAATAAACCTTCAAGTTGCCAGTTATGGTAGGAGATAAACCTAAGGGCCAAATTTTGCATGTTAATTGTCAAAGTATATACGAGTCAAACAAAAGCAGATAATGTTGGAATTTTCTTCTTGGCACAAACTTAATTTGATGAGGTGAATCGGGCCTACATAAACTCCTTTGCCTTCTTAAAAAGCAGCTTTTTGAAAATTCATTATTTTTTAAATGTAAAATTAAAAGAGGATTTTGTATGATATTTGTGGACGTTTTAATTTTAATAGTAAAAAATTAAGTCCATTGTAAATTTTTGATCATTTGTTGTTGTTGTTCTTTTTTTAAATTCAAAAATGACCATGACATCACTAACTTCTTTGGTTGATGTAAGTATGTGAATGGCTGAGAAAAACAGTTTGTGCTCTGAACTGTCTGTGGCACTCTTGACACGAGATGCTGATTTTCTGAGGATATGATTTGTTGGTGAGATTGCACTTCAGCACTGCTCTGCTCTTCTTTCTCTTCAGAGTCTAAAGCTGTAGTATAGATGGGACTCAACCAGGTGAAGCAATCCTTTATGCAGACTTCCATAAACTTGGAGATAATGGTTTTAGGGATGACTTGAAGCATTTCCTTTCACATCTCTGAGATCACTTTCCCTCCTTCAGGTTACAATAAAAAATCTTCTTTGGTCTTTGGTTGCTTTTCAGACATCCAAATGATGTTGCCTGCCCATCTAAAGTGTGATTTCATCAGCAAAGTGTTTCAGGTTCGAATGCCAACTCATGGGAGAACCTCAGTGTCAAGAACGCCATCATGCCCTCATATCCTCATCAGTTTCGTTAGAAAGCTAATGTGAAAATGATTCACCGTCTTGGTAAGGCATCTGCACACTGTCTAGCTTTTGCAAGCATACAGCAGTGTCAGCAAAACATTGGCTTTATAGACATTACATTTCATTTGTAAACAGATCCCTCTGCACTCCCACACATCTGCATGTTGTCTGCCAAGATAGGTGAACTTCTACACTGCCAGGAGGGTTTTGCCATTGACCGTGATGGTAGACTCTACACAAGGCTTTTGTGGGAGACAAACTTTGCTATGATCTTCCAAAGGCCTCTACAGCTATCTGGGTTAAATGCTTTTGTCAGGTCGATGAATGTCTTGTGCAGGTTGGAGTTCTGTTCCTTGCACTTCTCTTGGAGTTGACAAACTGCAAACACAATGTCTGTGGTGCCTCATCCTTTTCAGAAGCCACACTGACACTGTCAAGAGCCCTTGATTGATGTGATGCACAAGGTGATTCAGTAGAATTACATTATTCTGATTGCTATGGACAGCATGCAGTAATATGCTACACTTACAATTGGATGTATAACCCTGGGTGTATAATCACCTGGGTTGAATAATGATATATAATGATAGTAGGCTTCTACAGCCCAATCAGCCCTTAGCTAGTCACTTCTTGTGAAACAGGCAGGAACAGTCAGGATGGGGCATCAGTCACTTCTTGTGAAACAAGCAGGAACAATCAGGATAGGGCGTATAACCCAGAATGTGTAATTGTCATGTTTCATTACAATAGTAGACATCCTCAACCCAAATCAGTCTTTAAATTTTCATCCACTCCTTAGTGAGAAGATCACAAACTTAAGGTGGAAGCCAAGCAACCACAAAAATGACTGGTTTGTCTGGAGGTTACCATTGTACAAAAAGATATGACAATGTACATTGCTTGCTATTTAATCTATAATAAAAGATGGGACACTTTGCATTGCATGCTATTTAATCCACAATAAAAGATGACAATATCTGTTGCATGCTATTTAATCCATAATACAAGATATGACAATGTACATTACATACTGTTTAATCCACAGTAAAAGATATGAGACTGTGCACTGTATGTTATTTAAACGATAACACAAGATGGTGTACATTGCATGCGATTGAATCCATAATAAAAGATATCATACCTGTCAACCAGTTGAGATGAAAACCTGTACGCCAGACCAATAAAAACCCAGTATAAGATCAACAGTTTTAAAACAACAAATGCCATAAATAAATAATTTTACACACAGTTACATAATTATTTACATCTCTGAAACTTTATTTCAGTTTATTCTTTTGATATTCAGAGTGTCGTCACACATACACATCATTATATGCAACACATGCACCCTTTGCACTTTTCAAAATGTAATCAGGGGTTTTAAATTCTATGCAGCAGGTGTCCATGTTTATTTTACACTGTAAAAATGATGTTAATGTGTCTGCATTCAGGGACTTTCTACAATCTGTATGTATTTTTTTTGTCATAAAAAAAGATCTCTGACAGTATGCATTGTTGTGAAGCAAGGTAAGTAGTCGCTGGATAACTAATTTCAGATTTGAGAAGTGGATGCCACCAGTACTAATTGTCTGGCTGATAATATCCAAAAGCTCCTTTTCTGGCAGTCGTTTGTTAATACAGGCACACACTCATCAGGCAACATGCAATAATCCTCAAACTCATCTTTAAGTGCTTCAGATCCAGGTGTGGAGCAACTCAAAATGAAAGTGTCGCTACCAATAAACAAAAACAGAAATGTGCAAGGTATTTTGAAAAAAGAATTTTCAGGGTGTAATATTAACTTTTTTTGGATTTATCATGGTCTCATTATTACATATTTATATTTTTCCTCAATAAACCCTTAGTCCTACAATATAAGACCTCAAGCTAATATTTATTATTTGGGCGTTGAGGTCTTATTGTCTAATGACGGCGTTGTGTAGCATGTTCCGATGTCGATTAACTTCGGAACGATAAGTCAGATTTTCAGGAATATCTCACACTCTTGGCATCTCATATCAATGCTTTTCTACAAATTAAAGTTATAATGTTTTAGTCAGACTTTACTTACACTGATGTCTTTTTCCTAATAAATTCAAATTCCCACACAAGCAATTGGACATGTTTTCAAGTTCCGTTGGCCTACATTTCAATTGGCTGCGATGTGATAGAAGTTTGGAATACTGAAATCAGTTAAAAGGATGATAAGAATCTTGAATGAAACAAAGCTATCTAGACACTTTCTTCAATATTAATATATTTTTATTCGTTTTGTTAAAGAAGGATACTTCAACTTAGCCCGATTTAGACATTCCTGGCTTCCATCGCTTTCCACATTCTATTTAATCCATAATAAAAGATAATGATGATGTATTTCGCATACTGTTTGATCCATAATAAAAGATATGACGTACATCGCATTCTATTTAATCCACAATAAAAGATATGATGATGTACATCACATTCTGCTTAATCCATAATTTAAAAACTGGTTTAATTCCAGTAAATGTAAGTACAGTGGGACCCCGCTCTAACATGGTAGTTCGGAGCCATAGAACCCGACCATGTTATGAACCGAACCGTGTTATAAGCAAACATGTACAGTACCAACAAATTTGCAGTGTTAGCGGGGTGGGTGGGGGTGGTAATGAAAACGGGTGCAGAAACGTGTGCTTCATTGGCATAATTACCATTTTTGAATCAATGTATATTAAATGAGAAAACACCTGCAGTGATAACAGAGATTGCATATATATTTCTTTATTCAGAGAACCACGCATTGGTTCATACACGTGTATAGTTTATATATACATATCTAATCTATAGCATGAATAGAGTATCAACACTGTGTACTCACCCATGAATCAAATCACATACATTGAATCCACAATACAAGTATTTCCTTCGAAAATATCCATACACAGATTTAAAATATTCAATAATTTTGTCACAGATCATTATGTGACTGAATTCAGTGGGAAAAAAAATAGGAAATATTGCGAACCGAATCATGGAACAGTACGTCTGAAGGTTAAAAAACGGTGTCTGTATAAATTTCATATTGCTAAATTTTCTCATCCATGAATTGTAATTCTTTATTATTGTTTGAAAAACTCCGTGATTTTCAGCTGCTTTCAGCTACTGTCATGTTTGCTCTTCGCAAAGTCAGTTATATTTCTTAACTGAAGAATTTGAACATAGTCAATATCTTGCGTCTCCATCCATCTCAAAGCACACTCTAAATTTTTGACTGCTTCTGTTGCTGATGGTGGATTATCCTCAGGTGTGGTGTCCTCAGTGTCATCAGAAGCATCACCATTGTCATCATCACCATTGGTGTTGCTGAACATAATATTTTGAATAATTTCTGCATCCGAAACGTGATCTGCAACTGGGCAGTCATTATCAAAATTGAGCCATTCATTAACATGGTCGCGTGACTGCATCTTTTCTTTAAGAGTAAAAGCTTTACGTTTCCGTTTCTCGTTTTCCATTCAAAATGTTCACTAACTAACACTTTTACACCTATTAGTTTAAAAGACTACAGCAAGAATAATTGTCAGTCAACAATGGAGGTATATTTGTAGGAAGTGGACAACATTATTCACTGGTCAACTGATGGATAAAACAACACTGCCAAGCCACGCGCACATGTTGGCAGCTTTCGTTTCTTTGATGTTTTATAAATCGTTGCCCCATAATTTGAACAAGTTTAGCTCGGCAATTGACTTTGATGATGAGCAATGTGCTTAAATTAATTGATCTATAAATTCAGGTGAGAATCTTTTATCAACCGCCGCATTGTTTGTTGCTTAGTTGTGTAGTCAGTTTAGAGAACATATGTCGGATATTGTTTGAGCAATAACTGTATATGCAATGCATTGAAGACAAACACAAAGTAGACTTGATGGCTTCATTGCTCATGGATCAGAAATAATAAGATTAACACTTAACGAGCTGTCATTTTTCAACAATAAACAAAGATCAAAGTTCTCAAAAGGCCCAACCATTGGTTCAGAAACTCATATTTCCGATGTTTATTTTGGCACAAAACTGTAAGAAATTTGTTAAATTAAAAAATTTTAGGAGCCACACCACGATTGTTTTATATTCGAATCCATACGCGATTACCTCCCCAAAGAAGAAATGTTTTACCTCCCCAGATAATACATGTATCTGATATTTCAGGAACCACGCCACAATCATCTTATATTCGAATTTATATGCAATCTCTTCTCCAAAATGATAATAAAACTTTTTACATATTTAATTTTTCGTACTTATAAGAATTTTTTTTTTTACAAGGTAATAAGGTAAATGAAATTTTGGGAGCCATGCCACGACCGTGTTATATCCGAATTTGTGTTATAACGGAGCGTACTATAGCGGGGTCTCACTGTATATGGTATATAGCTACCTAAGTAGATGCAAATAGACATGTAGTAGCTCTTCTAAGTTGATGTGTGATTAATACTGATACTCAATGTGGTCTTCAATCAGTGTATTTTTATCTTTAGATAATGGAAGTGGGATTCAATCATTGATAATGGTAATGGGATTCAGTCATTGATTTTATCTTTAGATAATGGCAGTTGGATTCAATCATTGATGTTAATCTTTAGATAATGGCAGTTGGATTCAATCATTGATGTTTATCTTTAGATAATGGCGGTGGGATTCAATCATTGATGTTTATCTTTAGATAATGGCAATGGGATTCAATCATTGATGTTTAATTTTAGATAACGGCAATCGGATTCAATCATTGATTTTTATCTGTAGGTAATAGCAATGGGATTCAATCACTGATGTTTAATTTTAGATAATGGCAGTCAGATTCAATCATTGATTTTTATCTGTAGACAATAGCAATGGGATTCAATCAATGATGTTTAATTTTAGATAATGGCAATTGGATTCATTTATTGATTTTTATCTGTAGATAATAGCAGTGGGATTCAATCATTGATTTTTATCTGTAGATAATAGCAAGGGGATTCAATCATTGATTTTTATCTGTAGATAATAGCAATGGAATTCAATCATTGATTTTTATCTGTAGATAATGGCAATGGGGTTCAGTCATTGATTTTTATCTGTAGATAATAGCAATGGGATTCAGTCATTGATTTTTATCTTTAGATGGCAGCAGTGGGATTCAAGCATTGATAATGGCAATGGGATTCAATCATTGATTTTTATCTTTAGATAATGGCAATGGGATTTGATCCAGAGATGGCAAGAAGAGCATTAGCCATGAATTGGTCCAATCTAGAAAAAGCCATGAATGATTTGATACAGAGAGGAGGAGTTATGCCCCCTTTACCAGCAGACCTTAACTCTTCATCATCATCTTCTGCCTCTGGAAGTACACCCTCCTCAGGTAAACACAGCTACATCCAATTCAGATTCCTGCAGTATTTGCCAAAATTCTTTTATTACCAGTATTACATGATTCCATCAAGAGATGGGTTTTCATTGAATGGCTCGGTATCATTTGATATGTGATATTTCTTTATGTTGCATGATCATCTCATGGTCGTGATGCTCATGGCTTTTATTTGATGTGATAACATTAAGCCCTTAGTTTCATACAGTTGAAATGTCATTTGTTCATTTCAGCAGCAGATTCAGTTTAATTTGTTTTTCTCTAAATCATATAATAAAATAATCAACACCTTCTGATGTATATGAAGTTTTATAAACCAGTAAGTCTATCATACTGACATCCACTTTTTTGTGTCAGTATGAGGTTTGCTGGTTCAGGAAACTTTGGTCAGTTTAATTTATATTCTGTGTCAATGGACTGACTCCTCCTTTCAAACAAACCGAAAAAAAGGAAGTAGAGAGATCTGCCATTGCAATATCCTAATTCTTGGAGGACCTCTGAAATTAATATAGATCATGCCGTTTACTTTTCATAATTGTAGATATGAAATTAATTATCTCTGTATATATTCCTCTATCTGATGCTTCATTGGTATAAAGGATTTTTTTAATCCCCCCCCACATATTTCTCACCAAGTAAATTACTTATTCTGTATCTATCAATTGCTGTATTTGGACATCTCAGTATAATGTGGTTCTTGGAGTCAGTATGGTTCCCACATAAACGACACAGTGGGACCAAATGAATTATGTGTCTCTTAAAAGCCATCTCTCCGGTTAGCCAAACATCATGCAGGAATAGGAACAGCCAGCTTTGTATAGATGTTGAACCTATACGGGCCCATCTTTTCCATATACCTCCCCAATTTAAGTCTAGATTTAGCACTTCTATTAATAATTTATCATTCTTATAAGTATATTCATTGATGAGCTTATTTATGTTTTTGTCATTTTTTTTCCATCCAAAGTTTTTCCTTGTCTTTGTATCCTTAAATTATTTCCCTTATCCGCCTACAACATAGTGGTGGTTCTAACAGTTTAATTAATCTGTTATCTTTGTATGTATCATTATTAAAATGGTATAAATGTCCATAAAAATATATGTACAGTGCTTCCCATGGGTGTTGTGGAGAACTGTTAATATGTTTTAAACTTGCCTTCCAAATTTGGTATCTTTATAACTTGTATATTTGTATTCTTTTTAATATTTCTATTCAGTGATTCTTTTGCAATTACATACAGTGTCATTGACAGAGAACATCCCTGTCTCACAGACCTTTGTATTGGGATGTCCCCTGTCAATGCCCCATTTATTATTATCCTTGAGGTTATTTTCACGTACATTGCGTTTATCCAGTTTATAATATTCATACCAAATCCATATGCTTCTAAAGCCTTTTCAATGAAGCCATGTTCTATCAGATCGAAGGCTTTCTCCTGATCAAACAGAAACATGACTCCTTTCTCTCCTCTGCTTGTCAAAAAATCTATTATTGCTCCAATAGATAGCGTATTGTTTAATATACTTCTTCCATTCCCACCACAGCTTTGGTTGATATCTATAATTGTTTCTGTACAGGATTTCACTCTGTTTATAATGGTTCTACTTAAAATTTTATAATCTGTGTTAACTAGAGTTATTAGTCTCCAGTTCTTTAATTCATCTCTATCCTCCATCCCCTTATAAGTTAGTGTTATGATACCCTCACTCATAGTTTTTGGCATTTTATTATAAAGCAGTTCTAGATAATCAATCAGTTTGCTTTAAAACTTTATATAAAATTTGATGGTAAGTCCATCAGACCCAGGTGATTTCCCTTTCTTTAAACTACTGATTGCTTTATATATCTTCTCTGCTGTGATAAACTTAGGGGCTGTCCATTTAGTACATACGCATGGGGGAGAGGGGGGTTAACCCAAATGCATACGCTTGCATATGGGGGAGGATTTACTGATAATGTACGTACACATAGGGAATGGGGGCGGTAAAACCTCGATAATAATTTGTCAGCGTTTGAATTTTAGCGGACGCTAGACAAACTTTTTAAAGTTACGCAGCTATTTCTTTGATGCAGACAGACATTCAACATCGGTGGGCTATCTGTTTCATTAAACATGCTAATATTATTAATCCTTGATTGTTTCTGCGTGGATTAAATATAGGCCATACTATAGAATTGGGGGGGGTTTCAAGCGTACGTACACAGGTCGGGGGTGTAAATAAGTATGCATATGTACAGGGAGGGGGGAGGCGTCAAGCTTTGCCAGATTTTTGTGTACGTACTAAATGGATGGCCCCTTATCACAACACTCTTTTGCTTCCTCCTTTATCTTGTTATAATTGGTTGTCTTCTGTTACCTCCTTCTTGTCAGTATATACATTGCCATTTATCTTTATTTGCTCTATTTTCCTATCTTGTCCTCTTTTTATCTCTAGCCTTTTATATAAGCCTCTCCCTTTTGTATATATATCACTAAATTTGCCCGCCTTTATTTTAACCCCTTTGTGTAGCATATTTCTCTGATTGTTTTTCACATTGTTTTTCTATTTCTTTGTCTTCTTCTGTTTTCTGTTCATCCCTTTTCTGTCTTTCTAAATGTTTATCTTTTATCCATTGTTTTATGTATCTTCTTCATTTACTGTAATACTTGGTTTATTTTTGGATCTCTATTTTCACGTTTTCCCAGTTCTGGATGATATCTCTTGAGTTATTACTGAGTTCATCTAAGCAGAAGTGAACAATGTCCACATAGTTGTTTTTGGCTAGGTGAGAATTGTTCATCTTCCATAATCCTTGACCCCATAATTCATATTTCAAGCGTGACTGGCTTATAGTCCAAAAATGTTTTGGATATTACAGTGCAATGAATAATTGCTTCAGTATAACCTTCAGATATATAAAATGTATCCAAATGACTTTCCTTGGTATTGGCATATTTGTATGTGTATTTTCTTACATCTTTATGTATATATCTAACATCTAACAAGTTATTGGTTTTTAAAAGTATTTTAATAAGATGACCTAATTTTTTTTCTGATTCAAGTAGTCCCTTGCTTCTGTCTAGTTCACTCTCTACCCAATTAAAATCCCCTCCTACAATGCATGGATCTAGAGAAAAATGTTGTAAATACTGCATTAGTTTGACTATAAAATTAGATTTCCTTACACAAATCCCCCCTGCAGGAATATAAACATTAAAAAAGTTCCGATTGTTCAAGCTTAAATGTAATAGTCTCCCATGTAATTCCTTAGGTATTTCTTTCTCGTCAAGGTTTAAATCCTTGGCGGCGCATCGTATAATAGTAGCCACCCCAGATTTACTTTCTGTTGGGTAGTTGCTTACAAAATTTACAGCATCTAGGTCCTCCTAGTTTTTTCACTATTTGTTCTGACATACCATGTGTCTCCTGTATAAAAATTATATCATAATTTGCAAATATTTCTTTAGTCTTTTCAATTTTAGCGCTTATACCATTTATGTTCATAGTCAAGATTTGTAGGTTTAGTCCCTCCATCTTGGCTATGTCAAAGATATTACGCAGTCATATGTTCATTGATAATTAATAATTGAAATTTATCAATATATACAGACCGCTCTGGTGGCCTAGTGGTTAGAGCATCCGCCTCGGATGCGGGAGGTTGTGGGTTCGATCCCCGGTCGAGTCATACCAAAGACTTACAAAAATGGTACTAACAGCTGCCTCGCTTGGCGCTCAGCATTAAGAGGTTAGTGTTAGGACTGGTTGGCCTGGTGTCAGGATAATGTGACTGGGTGGGACATCATGCTACATGTCTGCGGCATGATGCCCCAGTGCTAGACATCACTATAAACTGCCACACTGCAGACATCGTAGCGATATGACTAAAAAATTGTTAAAGCTACGTTAAAAATCATAATCACATCACATCACATCAATATATACATATTTATTCTATATATAAACTATATGTATGTATTCATTGCATATTAATGTATATATTAATTCGTTTCTTTATTATTTTTTTATCTGTATTCTTCTAGAAGGCTGATTTTTGCTTTTCTCCTTTTGTCTCTTGTTAAAGAAACAGTTCCTCTCCTAGGGGGCAGTCACCTGGGACTGTTTTCTCATAAGCATGAGATTTGAACACTTGGAGCACTTTTTCATCAGGTGATTTATGCTTCCTGATAAAATCAATGCTATCCTCTTATGTTTATGTGGAACTTTGGGTGATGACGTTTGTACTTCTTTTGTATTGGGGTTGGAGTTCCCCTGGACTGTCCTATCCTAATGGATTGGGGACTCTATCACATTCTCTATGTGGACCGTTTCCTCCACAGGTTTGGTGTCTTTTGCTGAGGTGAGTCCCACTTTGCTGGGTGTGATCAGGACTTTCCATTCCACTTTCACATGCTAAAAGTTTTTCTGAATTTTGCAGAACCAAATCACTAAATTTTGGTTTTTCTATCACAAAGTAGGGTGCAGTATTTTTTATATTAATGTTAATTCTTGTTTCTTAGCTTTCATTTGCCTTTTGCTTTCTTTCGTGCTTTTTTCTTTTCTGCTGAACTTGTTTTATCAGCATTTTCCCATTTTATGGATGTTTCCTGGGAAGAGTTATCTGTCTCTATCTCGACCTCACACGGTACTTCAGGATCCTCCTGTATCTCCAATTCAGCTGAGGTCAAGACTTCTGTAGTTATGATCTTATTCTGCCCTTCTACATTCTCCAGACCTTCCCCTGGGTCAGGAATTGTTTGAAGGGCAATCTCTGTGGCATCATCCAGTTTTTGGACTGTCACCGTATATGATTTCTGCACCATAGGGTTTTTACACTCTTGCGGTAGGTGTCTCCTGTCACACCACAGCGATTACATTTCCTGTGGTACTGACACCCAAGGTACCACAATTTTATCATGAACCCTAGTACATATAAAAATAGTGAGATTTTCTTAGAGTTGTCATCAGAAGGACCCTTACTGCTGTGTAGATTGTTGGGAGCACCCAGTGTGTTGCCATGTAACTACTTTGCACTTTGACCCTGTATTTCTTTTCAACCTTTATTTGAAGCATGTTAGTGAGCATCAAGAGGCAGACCAGAAAAATGAATTTCCATTTGTTTCTCCCATAATTCTTTCACAAAGGGCTGGGGCAAAAACCCCACATTTATATCCCCTTGATATCAATGATGTCATTTTTGTGGAGGGGGATATCTCCCTTCAAAAAATGGAAGTATCTCCCCCTCCACCCATTTTGTAATATTAGTATGTCTCTAGTTTTAGCACCTTGAGCTATGAGGTGCTGAAGAATTTAAGCAGGTCGCAGCCAGTCTTTATCTGAGATTTCTGACTAGTCTAGGACTTGGCATCCAGGTGTCCTGTAAGCATACAGGTCTCTGCCAGACTGTAGTTCCTCTAATTGGGGAGGAAAATATAGCTTAATTTTTCCACCTTGTTCCATTTCTCTAGTACATACAAACAAATTTGTTTAACACTTGCAAAACACACAAAATATGTGAATCAGTTCGCTAGTACAAACAAATAATTGCAAATTTTTGGCAATATAAATGATGGCAAATATGAAAATATACCTGTTTAGAGGTCCTCCAAAAGTTAAAATACCAAAGAAAACAAATCACTGTGTAAGTGGAAGTGAGTGATGTGAGCAAGGCTCACTCCACATAATCCAATTTTGTTGCGAATCAAACAAATCATTATCACAATTTTGCTGTCCATCACTTGCTTGAGTGGCATGATTGAAACTTTGCATTCCCATTAACAGTGGTGTATAACTCTGTAATGTTCAGATGTACTCGATAAAGTTCACATGTACTCATATCAATACTCTATTCACAATGGTATGATTATCACATATATTGATATCATTACCCTCTTCACAATGGTAAATGATCACATATTCATATCATTTCCCTATTAACAAGGGTATAAAGTTCAGTTGTATTCGTTATCATCCCTATTCACAATGGAAAATTATCACATATATTCTAGGGGTGAAACGATACACCTGTGCCACGTATTGATACGATTCATGATAAACAGTCTGCGATACAATAACATATCGATACACATAAGAACTTGTTGGTCTTTCCATTTTTGGAAGTTAGGTGGTGGCCTTTTATGTATGTTGACATACTGATTGTATTTCCGGTATACAGGTTACAGATAGAGATATATTTATTATATATGTGTATGCAATTCTTATCAATGACAAGAAAACAAAAATACTTTCAAACAGACCACCTCTTGGTTGTCAATGAGTTTTATTTAACATTTTAGGCTATTTAATGGTGTGTCCAGTTAACTCACTTTAGCCACCAGGCCCATTGTTTTGCATGGCATGAATCTCGCTTAAACGTTGATTACTTTCTGTGCTTCCTTAACTATTTATCTTCATGCCAACACATTTGTGCATGAAATATCACTAGTTTTGTATCATTGGCAGTATTTTTCCAACAGTGGCATACTGTTATCATCTCCCATTAAATAACAGTTATGATGTCATACACAACAGTTCTATAGACATAAATTGTCTAACATAGCCTATATGGATAAGATGGATTTGTAATAGTTACCTGGCATAATGTTATTCTCATGTGAACTCTTTAAGTATTTTTTGTTAAGAAGGTGCTTTCCCATGGGAACATCCATGTTTTAGTTGAACAGTCTATAGTAGTTTGCATTTGAAACATTAGGAACATTATTGATAGTTTTAGTGTCACAAAGAGAGTATCAGTGATCTGAATGTGTGTTACATTGCCGTGTCTCACCAAATCATCCTTGTGTTCTCTGGCCTTGTCATTGCTTTGTTGTCAGATATTATGTAGTGCATTTTCTAACTTGACTGAATTTATTTCTTTGTTGTATACAGCTAGTGTCTCCCCTACCAAAAGCCCCAAAGAATTAGAGGAGGAGAAATTGGCCATAGGGAAGCTGGTGTTGGATCTTCCAGAAGATGAAGAAGACTATATAGACCTTGCCCTGACTGAGGAAGCACAGTTGCTGCAGGAGTACAAAAGTCTTCTGGAATCCCTCAACAAGACTTGACATAAATTGATTGCGACAAAATCGGATTTTTTCTGTGTTACTGTGTTTAAAATTATATAATGAGAGCACTTGATTTAGAGTTCTTCACAGAGACCAGCAAATTAAGAGAGTTTGTAGGATCAGTCAGCAATTAATTTAGTTGCATCATTGCTATAAAATTAAATAATTCTGTACCATTAGCCAATTAAAAGTTAAGATTTGGTTGTCATCTCCATTATAGGGATTTATCATGTAGAAATTTATGTTATAAATTCAGACACTTTGCACACAGGAAATGTGCGTGAATCTCATTCTACACCACTCTGTTACATTACATATTCTTTATGTACCACATTCTTGGTAACAGCTTAACAAAATAATGTCCCAGACAGAGTTCTTTGTAAATTGATACGAGTGTAGCTGTATAGAATCTGATATGTGTGGAATCCTGATTCAAGTGCTCTACTGAGAACACCAAGAGTTGCCCTATTGATTAACCTCAGGTACTTCTGTTTAATTGTTATTGGTAACCATTCAGATTACCTCCTTCATACTCATCAAGTCCTGATTATTTTGCATTGTTAAGTGAAACAAGAGTTAAAACAATTTTGCAATATATCTTTCTTCTGTGTACAAAACACTCAACTGGCAGCTGACCACACCATCAATCTCTTATCTTTCTAGAAAGAAACTGAAGGTGCTTTCGATTGTTCATCTGATTTTGACTACTCATAAATTTTTGAAGGAATTTGTAACAGAACTATTTTACAGTTTATCAGTAGCCATTATTCACTATAGACTAATGCAGCTTTTTGATTGGAAAGATTGCTATTGAGTAAGATTTTTAGTGAAGGAGAGGTTTATGACCAAGGGCCCTACTTATTCTCAACCTCTCCTTTGACTAATTGAATAATTAAGCATATACTCATTATTAAAAATTTCATAATATGTGAAAATGTTTTTAATGCAGAAATTTATCAGCAGGTGTATTTATGCATTTATCCTGTTCTAGTACCTTTACTTCATTGCTTTTCAGTTTAGGATTTTTTTTCAGTTTTTGCCAATACTGACATATGCTACTCATATGATATTCAGCAGTGAGTAGCATAAAATTATGAATGGTATTCAGTCGTGTCTCAGCTCTACTGTCTATGGTGCTGTATATACAGTATTTACCGTATATGTTGGAACACCATATTTGTTGGGACACCATAAATTAATTTTAAAAGTAATATTTTTGTGCACTGCATGTTCAGGGACACATCGAGTTTTTTTGAGTTGTAAGTTGTGGGACACCTTTTAAATCATTCAAAAATTACATACCAGAAAATGCACTCCAACTGAAATTTTATTTTAAAAAATATAAAACTCTGTACTTGAGATAAAACTCTTTAATCCACTGCAGCAGCATCTCATAAGCACAGCCCTTCTGTACATGTATGATCCATTCTTTCGGTGCATGAACATTTTTCTTAGCTTTCTCATACCGTGAAAAATTGTTAGAGGCAACACATCACCTGAAGCGGAAACTGCAAGGACTAAAGTCAGATTTTTTCAAATTCTGCACCAGTCTTGCTAATTCTCACACTTTTGATCCCCATCTTATTGTCAGTCCATCCAGGAATGCAATCAAAGTACACTAGAATTTTATCCATGTTAATGATTATATTGTCAGTGAAATCATCTGCTTCTCATTTGACCTTCACGAATTCATTACATGATTTTATTTTCTCCAAATCTTCTGGGCAACGCTGGGTCATCGATGTCCATGCACGGAGCACTATATTGTTTCACTTTAAAAATTGTTCCATTGTTTCAATTTATTTTCAAAATTCCTGTGAATACCACTGAAAAGGAACCAATGTTGGCTTCCATATCTTGGCCGTCTTTGTGTATTTAAAAAAACAACCAAAAAAAAAAACAAAATCGGCACACTTAGAAGGCTTCATAGTTGGCTTCCAGTGTCGGCGTGCTTTGCAATAAAATGACCTCTGTATTGATATCCTTTAAACAACAAAAAAAAAAAGTAACTAAAGTCAGCTTCAGAGGTCAGCTTGCTTTGTAATAAAAATAACCTTTGTCTTTGATGTCCTGTTGGTAAATTCAAAGAGGGAGTTTACTGCTTGTTGCCAGTTTTGTTTATTCACTACCCAGGCTTCTGTGTGCTTGGCATCTGTAGTTATAATTAATACAAAGGAGCATTGATGCCTGCGGGTAAATAGTAATGATACTTTTGTAACCTGTGCTGGCAAAAAGATGGTCACATGCACTCAAGTGAATATGTTTTCAAATAATGATGTTTATTTGCAAGATACTGTCATACAGTAGACCTGGATATAATTCATTCTTGATTATTTTGCACCTAACATCGTGTCATGCATGAATGACAGTTGTCTTCAAGATATCAGTGAATTATTTCCCTCTTGTTTGCAATTTTGTTGGATCCAGTTTTCAGTCAGATAACATATTCAAACCTTTGAGCACAACCAAACAGAATTTGTTTCACAATGTTAATGTCAATGAACAATGTGGCACATGTAATCAGACATTAGCGATGCACGCTACAGAATGGAAGCCTACACTACATATACGGATTTCATGGATATATTTTATTCTTTAATGCTTATGTCAAAATAAAGGAATAAATGATAACAATACGAGGTTAGTTTCTTTCTTTTATTATCAAATAAGCATTTTGTTTATGTATTTTATTGCAACG
Source organism: Megalonaias nervosa (assembly GCA_016617855.1). Taxonomy (NCBI): domain Eukaryota; kingdom Metazoa; phylum Mollusca; class Bivalvia; order Unionida; family Unionidae; genus Megalonaias; species Megalonaias nervosa. The sequence continues at coordinate 12,946 of JAECUM010094227.1, read as the reverse complement.
TGCAGTTGTGGGGGGGGAGCACAGATGCAATACAAATTTTTTTCGTTTCTTAAGTCTTTGGGAATATGACCTAGGTGAAAAAAAGTTTCACCATTAAAGTTCTGGGACAGAAAAAAAATTATTATTTTATTGTGTCCCAATATATTTGGTAAATACAGTACTTGTGTTTAAGTCTTTTCCAAATGCACAGAACATAGAATTTGATCTGCCATCATATATTGCACAACTTATCATGGTCTCTGTTGTTTGTTCTACTCGTTACTTCTAACAAACTGCATAGAGTCAGATTTGCTTGTGAATTATTTAACAGCAAATCTGAGTGTATGCAATCTGTATCCGGATGTGAATTACACATGGGTATATATGATATATCTATATCTTTCATTTGATAAGAGGAATTTTTTATGATGTTTAACAGTAACATGACACCAGGATCATTGCATTTACTTAATTTAGTCACATTGTTATGATCTTGTCAGGCAAGAACCTTTGGGATGAAACAGATCTGCAGAACTACTTTATTAGCGTTTTCATTGCCAGGATTCACATAGTGTTTCACTAAAGAAGCTTTCATGTCCCATTTTTATCTTCTTTTGAAATTTGATGCACTTTAGTCAGGTTGGCCCAACAAAATTCTTTCAGATATTAAGTTTTATTTCAGGCATTTCTGTTCTTGCATACACATTTATATAATGTCTCATGCACTCCACAGTTAAGTACCCCACAGTGTCTCTGTTTATTCGATGGATATTACATCAGTGGTATATGAAACAAAAGTCTTTCAGTTTAGGAGAAAAATGCTTCTGACTGCTTCTGTTATAAACTATGTGCAGTAGATACACTCTGACAAGTCCACCTTTTCTGCAGTAACAAGCTGGTCTTATCGAAAGAAGATCTTGTGGGGGGGTAAAAGTGGATTTAAAAAAAAAATATTTTTCTGTATATGCTCACCTATTGTCAGGTCAAGCTGCGTAAGACCTATTCTTCTAATGCATAATGTGCCAAACAATCATGTCTGTATTTGTTCTTTTGATTACTCGTAACAGACTGCATAAACCTGGATCTGCTGGCACATTATATGATATCAGATCTGGGTCTGTACAGTTTGCAGTTTGACGACTTTTAAGCTAGTATGTACTGCATTTTGGTATTGGACAAAGTGGCCTTAAAAAATGGTGACCATTCTTGAGATGACTGTATTGTTCATTGATTACTATATTTGATTCCAGATGACTGTATTGTTCATTGATTACTATATTTGATTCCAGATGACTGTATTGTTCATTGGTTACTGCATTTGATTCCAGATGATTGTTTAATATTAGACACCTTTGCTATATGAATCACTGTATTACAAAATATGAACATTGTTGAATATATTAATATGTTAAAATGTTGGATGTCAGAGAATTAAAGTCTTGAAAGATCGAGATGTTTTTGACTCATTTTCGTTCATTGTTGTTGTTATTTTGACTCATTTTCATTCATTGTTGTTGTTATTTTGACAAAATATTTACTGCTGTATCATGCTGAAGAAATGGTAGTTAGGTATTTTCCAAAGACGCATTGAGTGAGTTGGCTAGGTAAGGTATCAAACTCATGACACTTGTATTAATAGTACAACACTTTACCCACTTTCCTCCCATGGCGACCTCATTCAAACAAACATTTCTTATATTTATTTGTTATTTTTGATAAAAGAAGTTTATCAGTTAGGTCATATCTGGATGAAATGTTTTGGGAAATATAGCATTTAAAATTTCTACAGTACACAGAAAAATACATGTCAATTTTTGCTTCATACAGTTTTAACATTGTTTTTGCTAAGAATGTTTTTTACAAGGTGGTAGGCAAACATTTCTTTACCAGCACTGGGGCAATTTTAGCTCACCTGACCGTAAGGCTAAACGAATTTATGCTGTGGCCCTCATCTTTCTTCAGTTATCATTGATATGTTAGTAAAAAAAATTGCAGTTTTCAGCACTCTGTGGATTGGATTTCCATACAGACTCGGATACAATTTGGAATCTGTTTATATCACCATGTTCTTGTGTGAATTCGACATCTGTACACATTAAAGAGGCTGTGGGTTCTCTGCTTTTTACTCTTCTTTTGCTGTTCAGATTTCATCAGACTTGATAACCATACTCATATTGTCAGAATTCAGATTTTTATCTGACTTGATAAGCATAAATCATCAAAATCATGAAAATTATGCACCATCCATGGATCTAAATAAGATAAGGTTGCATCTGTTTGTTACCACCTCAGACCAAATTTCTGTAAAGATTTCAGCTTATATTATCCAATTTTCCAAAGAAATATGCTTAAATTTTTCCTCTTGACATATATTAATGAATTTTGGTATCTGATTAGCTGATCTACTTTCGGCCATAGAGACGGTGCCCTTGATCAGCATTTGATGACACATGGTGTATTTTAATTACATCTTCATGATCATAGTGGAGTTTGATTATGATCAAAATCTCTGCATATTAATTAGGTAATATGGTATTTTTCAGTCATCTCTCTTTGCCATTGAGACCATATTTATAAGCCTATTTTATGAGACAATTTATATTTACGTGTCTCTCCAATAGTTTAGATGAGTTTGATTATAAGCATTGACTTTGCATATTTAATTTAGTGAAGTCATATGGCATCAGCATTGGTAGAGAATGTTACCTTCCAATAGGATTTTTTAAAACTAAATTGATTTTGTTTCATCATGGTATGTTTTCCATACATCTATGAGGTGAATAGCCATTTCATTGTCACTACCATTTCCCAATGTACATGAAGCCCAACAGTAATAACAAACTTATGATACAGCTAATGCAATCCGGTTAATTAGGCCCACAAAACATGGTTGAAAGAAAAAAATGTCTTTCTTGTCATTATCTTTATTATGCAGAGAAGGATTCTGAGTTCTTTCAACTTGTTTATGTATGATCACTTTTTATACTACTTTGTTATAGTACTAGCACCTGAGAGGCAATGAATATAATGTAAGCACCTAAGGTGTTAAAGGTCTAATATTTTATTCAAGTACTGAACAATTTATGTTTTTCTCTTTAACATTTTATGTGTTTGGATGAAGAAAATGTATCATTTAAAATAGGTCCAGAAAGGATTTTTTCAAGATTTGGTTTCTACTTTTAATTTTTAAATAACATGTAATGGCTTCGATTGAACATAAAAACATTGAGTGAAACATGTAATTGGACATGTTAGTACTATCATAAGTTTACTCCTTTGCACCTGTCTTGAACATAACATGCCTGATGACTAGCGATTAAACTAATTGCCAAATGTGTATCCATAATTCCTGTATATTTTATTCACAACAGTAGATTGTAATGATTAGCTTTAGTTGAAATTTCGTAGGTTCTGTTTTAAGATGTGAAGAATCTAAGATTGCATAAGATTTATATAAAGGTGCTTACGTACATGTTTACAGTTATTAATAATAAAATTATTAGTAAGTATGTTGACAAGTTTTGGTTTGTTTCCCATTGGACAGGTCAGTCAGGTGTGTTCTTAGAAGAATTCAGTTATTTTCTATTGGATGGGTTGTTGTTTTTGCAATGTATCTATTTGTGAATAATTCAAAGGACTTCTGGACATTTCCATTTTTACATGTCAGGGCTGTTGGCAGACCAGTGTATTCGTGGATCTGAAATTTATATGGAACATTTCATTCTATTAGACATTAATAAAAGTTTTTTGGATTGTTTTCAATTCAGTTCATAATACTGTAAGTTCCTCATAAATTTTAATTTTATTTCAAGCTTTGACAAATATGTTGTTAAGTTTTTGATTTTGCTTCTTTCTGTTACTTTTTTTATGACCATAGGGTCGTAGCACAATGAATCAATAATACTGCAGATATGATATGTTGAGATATTGTAATATTCTGATATTTGAGATAACATTAATATCATAACGTACAGCGTTTAGGACTTTCATCTACATTTGAATGAAATGTCATTCCTTTAGCATTTTTCTTAGTGAATCTAATTAGGTTTACTTTTGTTTATTCAAATATTATATCTTTTTTGGAATAAATTATAAATGTGCAGTGTGTTTCAAGTGTTCATTAAAAATTGTCATGCTACATGTAGATAAAATTTTCATGTTGTTTATTTAACTATCTGATTAATTAATGAGTTAGTGTAATTTTGGCGTATTGTCATTGATCAGGAGACAGACAGTTCATATGATTATCCTTTGATAGAAAAAATTTCTAATTCTTTGTTGCATATTGTGAAGAAATCATATTACTGTAATCTACTGGATCCAAGCTGGTCTAAAATCCCTCCACAGTTCACTTTATCTACAACTAAATACCTTTCCCAACATACCGTATGCTACTACAGATGACTAGTACTAAAGTACATGTTCCCACTTTTAAGAAATATCTTGGTGCCAATTCAAGTAATGTATTACATGAAACTAGAAAACACTACTAAGTGGAAACCACATACATTCATGTTTTTTTTAACACTGTTGATAACAAAATACATTATGAGGAATATTATTAAAAAGTTTGACAATTTCTTTTGGATGCAAATTTTCTTGTCTTCTGTAAAATATTTATAAACGTTTGAAACTAAATGATACTTTGATTTTGGCATGAACAACTTTGCTTGAGTTCAAACATATAAGATGGAGAGTTGACGTGGTTCAATGAAGGAATATTTGGGGGGGATCATAAATGCAACATGTTTTAGTTATGTTTAGTTGCTTTATCAGACTTGATTGTTTGAAATATAGATTTTATATATATATATATATATATATATATATATATATATATATATATATATATATATATATATATTTAATTGCAAATATGTAGTAAAAGACGACAAATGTAGTCAAAACTGTTTGAGTGTCGTCAATAATAGGGCCTCTTGTTTTGTCTGAAAATGGCGCAATTGTTTTCATATTCTAGACTTGTTTCAATGGAAATGTTTTTTCCTCTTTCAGTTGTACTGTTACTGTAGATACTGACAACAAAACACAGTTAGCTCTGGTAAATCCTTTTTATAATATAGGTATATTAAATTATTAGCTCTGGTAATTATTTTTATAATATAGGTATATTAAATTATAATCATAATACATAAAATTGTATTGCCCAAATTCTCCATAAAAAAGAAGCATTTCTTGGCGTGCTGTAAAAAATGTAGATATGCAGTAAATACAGAGCAATTACTAACTTCAAACTGATTCAATCTAACAAACTCATTGCTTTTTCTAAATTGAAACCAATATATTACTATAGATATCACAATATTGATTGTGAACATCTAAAATATATTTTATCATGGGTTCCAAAATGTGAAAATATTGTTTTCGAACACAGTAGTGCTTAAGACTCATTTGAGTCATTGTAGTCTTATAAAAAATTACTCGAAACTTGAGGTTTTTCTGCATGAATATACATGATAGGAATATATATGGCTGGAACGTTTTTAGGGCATGCTTTATGAACAGTTAGCCCTGGGTGGCTCCTCTAGAAGAACTGTGGTTTCCATGGCAACATTAGCGAAAAACTTTGTTCAACTTTTCCAGAATGGCTGAGCCAGTTTCAATCCAGCTTAGAAGAAAATGTCTTTTGGAATATGTTCTATAAATATCCTGTCCATAGTGGCTCTTCTGTACATGGTGTGTCTTCCATAGCAACCATATGCAAAACCAATTTCTGCCATCTCCAGAAAGAATAGGCCAGTATTGATCACACTTAGTAGGACTGTTTCCCATGTATTATCTGTCATGGCTAGACTCCCATAGCAACAGGATGGAAAATATACAGCTGGTGTTTTCTCCCAACAGTTATGGCATAAAAACATAATAAAAAATGATTTCTCTCCAAAACTGTCTACGCACACATTAACACATTAACCCCTGGCGCCGCGTTTACGCGGCAGGAAGTAGCATCCTACTTCCGAGCTCTGTAGCGTCAAGGTCATGTATGATACACTAAAGTGGGTGGTATTATAGAAAGGTAGACTGATGTAGCTTTACAATGATACCAAATAAGCTGGATGTTCTAGTTGCATTACAAAATACAGGGGGAAAAACGTAATTTTTTGGACCAGAGTTTTTTCCACCCAAAATTCGCCCGAGGTCAGAATCCGATTTTGTGTCCGGATTTTAGACTTTTTGGCCTCAGATCTATGACAGACCGGTCTGAACTGCACACAGGAGAACCTTTGCAAAAAGTAGGATAAGATGGGTATTTGTAATAAAGAGTGGTCTCGATACGAAATGATGGGTCCGTTAAGCAAAAGCAAAATCCAGCTTTTACCCTTCTGTTCATGCGCGGCGAAATAGCCAATGAAAATCGATGTTTCTATGTTTCTAACACAACTAGGCATTATGTTAACCGAAAATCTCATGGAGGTCGATGTATTAGGATGTATTCAGAAATAGCCCCCAAAAGGTGTTTCCTACTCGCATTTCAGGCGAAAACGACAAAAACCTGCAGGGGTTAATGTGTTAACTCCTTACACATTTATACAACAGATGTCACTACACCTTATTACTACATTTATGTTTTTAGACCAATGTACGACAGATATAAATGATATTTGGCCCACTTGGACCTTTTTTTAACAAATGGTTGCAGTTTCAGTCTGACCACTGTTACTTTGAAAAGAGAGACATTTACATGATTTCTCAACAACTGCCCAAACACTTTGAACCAATTCAAAGTAAATCCTGGCTAAATGGTCATTCACTTGTATGCCAATGATGCTGAACTGACATTAGATTTGGCTCTTGGTACCAAATGTTCATAGAACGTTAAGTCATAATCAAGGATCAAACTTGGAATAAATTGTGTGATCAAGTTACCAATGCAGCTAATTGGGCCAATTTGTCTTACACTTAACTATTTGGGCCAATTGATCTTACACTTAACTATTTGTGCTGGGCCAATTGATCTTACACGTAACTATGTGTGTTGGGCCAATTTATCTTACAACTTAACTATTTGTGCTGGGCCAATTGTTCTTACACTTAACTATGTGTGCTGGGCCAATTGTTCTTACACTTAACTATTTATGCTGGGCCAATTGATCTTACACTCAACTATGTGTGCACATGTTAGCCAGGTGAGGGAACCTCGGTTCTACTTGGGATTCTTGTTTGTACATCACTCTAACAGCTTGAATACTGAACTGTGTACAGATTTTCAATTAGGACAAGAGTAAAGCAAAGAAAACAACATCACAATATTGTGAGACAATGACAAGTTCTATTCATTATTTACAAAGACCAAGAAATTACTCCAAGAAATACAAATATATGCATTGGAATTGTTGATGCTGTAATTTGAAACTAATATGAAGGACATGCAACTTTGGAATAAATCATTGACAGTATAAGCTAGACGGAAAACAAAAATGTAGATACCATCTCCCATAACAAGATATTGTCATAATCCTTGCCCAGATTAGTTTAGTAGGAAGCAAATGCCTGTATGAAAATGTAAGAAATGCATTTACAATTTAATAATTAAATGGTCAAACCTATCATTTAAAGACCCTATCTCTCATTTTGAATGTTTAACTGAAATATAAAAGCTTAAAACGGTGGGCATTATACATGTATTGACTTATATTATTTGCAGTTGCATATTATTGGACTGAAGCTGTAAACATTTTGAACCTGCGTAAGTTTTAAATAGATTATGCACCAGGAATATATATATATATATATATATATATATATATATATATATGTTAAGCATATATGCGTATGGCAAGAGAGCAGCAGCAGCAGCATGGCATATATATATATATATATATATATATAATTCAGCTGCAACTCTTCTAATCTACTTTATATATTAATATACTGACAAACAAACAAACTGATAGGTGGATGGATAAAAAAGAATGAATACTTACTCGTCTTATAAATCTGTTCCCATCTATTAGATTGTTTATCATGTTGAAAATGTCGTCTAACAAAACCCTAACTCCCAAGCATGACCTGGCATGCTTCCTCCCTTCCGAGTACCACCTGACACACTTCCCCCCTCTCCAGTACCAGCTGACACGCTTCCTCACTCCCATGTATTATAGGCTTAGAAAGCATTCTTAGGCTGCCAATGTAAAAATATTCTTTAGTCAATAACTTTCTGATAATGTATTCAAATTGAATTAGAACGTGTTCAAAATAAATAGCCTGACAAAACGGCGTTGAAATAACATGCTACAAAGACCTTAACAGTAGACAACAAATTAATGGCTTAGTTTTCTAGCCGTTTGTAAAGATTATCCATTGCTAAACTGGAATAATACTTTTTATCTAAGATTTCATGACGACTTAAATACATTTCGTTCAAATGATTTAATTCTTGTTCAACACAAACTAAATGTTTAAATTCTATATTTCCAATAATATTTGTGAGAATATGATTTATTATAAACTGTTGCAGTTTCCATCAGCCAGAGCATATCCAGGATTCCTGGCCTAGGTTAGTGTTTTTCATGTTCTTTCCACAACTGATACTTTGTAAGGTTTGGGATTGTAGGTTAGTCCAAACACTCCATCCATGGTGTAAGTTTCACTATCTGGTCTTATGAAGTTACAACGCTGAATGAGAGTTGTGAAGAAAATGAACAATTCAGTGAGAGCTAGGTATTCTCCCAAGCAGCGTCGACGTCCTAACCCAAATGGAAGGAAGGAACTGGCCTTCTCTTTATCCAGCTGCCAGTTCTCACTGAAGAATCTTTCCGGTCGAAATGCATCCGGGTCGTTCCATGTATCATTATCAAAAGCAAGTGAATGTAAGTTTACAAAGACCACCGTATCTTTCTTAATGTTATAACCGTTCAAGATGGTATCCATTGTTGTGTAATGTGGGAGAGCAAAGGGTACAATGCTAGAACGTCGCATAGTCTCTAATATGGTAGCTTCTGTGAGAGGCATTTTACTTCTGTCGCTCAACTCAACATTACGCCCGCTCCCGACGACAGCATCAACTTCAGCCTGAACACGTTTCTGAGCATCAGGGTTTGATGCCATGAATAAAATCGCCCATTGCAGAGTTGTAGAAGTCGTGCTGAAACCCGCTCCAACGAGCTCTTGAAGTGTACTCAAGAGGCGATTTCTAGAAATGTGTCCTTCCTTACCTTTACTGTCCCTATCTGTTAGGTCCTCTGCAAGGAAAGCATCGGTTATGTCCCGCAGGTGATCGCTAACAAAGTTTTGCTTGTGTTCCTGGATTTTAATGTCTCGAAATTTTTTATTCTTAGTGATTAGTTGCCTGAATTTATGTGTTTTCCAAGGCATAATATGGCGTAACCAAGGCATGACGTCCACAGGATTTCCCGCACCAGTGAACTTAGTGAATTCATCATTTGACTTTAGAAATGCCTGAAATAAGTCGTCCTTTCTTACATCTTGACCTCTTCCGTAACACAACTGATATATCACGCTGCCGACGGATTTGTTGATTTCACTGTCAGGGAAAAATGGTCGACCGTTATGTTCTAACAACGCATCTATCATATATATTGCTTCTTCTGTGACTAAATCCTGTACCGAATGATTCCGTGTATTCGAAAATGTCCGAAGTGCTTTCGATGCCAATTTCCTATGCACGAACCACGATGAATCGAACTCTCCGAACGCAAGAGTATTCTCATTAGAATTGAAATCTTTAAAAACTTTCATGGTATAAAAGTTAGGTCTGCCAGAATATGCGTCATCTGTCCTTTCCAGAGCGTCTCTCACAGCATTTTGACCGTTAATTACTACTGTATCCCAGCTTCCCATCCTGATCTTGAAAACATCCCCGTAAGTCTCTCTCCAACGTTTAAAAGTTTCCTGTGGCTTGTCTCCTAAAAGCGGTAAATGTCCTATGATTGGAAATCCCCAAGGTCCCGGTGGGACGTTTCTTTTAGAAATGGAGCCAAAATGCTTGAGCAGCAAAAGGCTTGTGAAAAATGTTAACAATATAAGGAGATATTCCGAGATATGTAAAGAAAAAAGCGCTAAGAAAGTTTCCATTCTTCTCACTTCAGGCGCTCCTTGACACTCAAATATCTGTATATATGAAGAAACTAGTTGCATTTGTTTTACGAAACCTGTTTATACTGCGTTGTAAGCAACGTGCGTCCTATATTGTGACTCTGGTGTATTTTAGGCTGTCTTTAATATGTACCTTTTGACGATTACTTTTATGTAAGAGCTGTTTACTGTCTGCTCATATACACGTGATATTTCCAGTCATTCACATTTTATAATATAAACGTTTTATTCTTCGGTAGCACTCCCACTGGCCACGGTCAGTAAGGTCATTATAGGTCACTATTAGCAGTTGTTGTTGTTGTGGGTTGAATGACATTTATCTGCACATGATAGGCGGTACATTGCTGCTAATATAACTGGAGAGGAAGAACTATGGAAAACCCAGGTAAGAACCACCGACCCACGTGAAACTACTGGCAAACTTTCTCACATACCCAAACTTCAGGCGCTCCCTGACACATAAATATATGTATATATGTAGAAACGCCTTGTATTTGGGTTACGAAACCCACTCATTCCATTTCCATGCTAACTGCAACAACTTATTGGCTCAACATCTATAATTTGAAAGGTGAACTAGTTCATCTTCCTCCTTTTAATCTTTTGTAATGTAGTCTAAGTTAATTTTTATATTATCTATATAATTGCATTACAGTCTATATAATTGCAATACAGTCTATATAATTGATATATAGTCCATGTAAGTGCTATGTAGTTCATGTAATTGCTTTACAGTCTTTGTAGTCGCTATGTGTTCTATATAATTGCTCTATAGTTTACATAACTACTATTTAGTTTTAAAATTGCTTGCGTTTTTCTTTGACAGTGTTTTATCGAGGAAAAATGTGGCATAGTTTGTGTAGTGCTGAATACTATTGTGCTGCAATTAATGCATGGCACCAGGTTTCAATACATCCCTATCAGCAGACCAGAATTACTTGCAGTTCCGGCAGAACGAATCAGTCTTACACATGACGGTATTCTATTTCATCGCCAAGAACTGAGTTCCTTCCAAGGGTAACCAGACGTTCGTCAATGAAACCTCTGTCTAGTCTAGACAAATCAGATGAAGACCACCTGCAAGACCCGGTTCGGGATTTCAAGAGGTACAACAGAACTTTTGAATTGAGGGAGATCACGACTCTTTCTACTTCTCAAAAACGGACATGAGGATCATCAAAACAGACTATCTCATCCTGGATTAAGTGGGATATTCGCTCGGCATATAGAAAAATAACACCAACTCAAACGAAATTCTTGCGTATTATGGCTCACAAGATTAGAGCATTTACCACAATTCTAGAATTCAACCGGATCGTTCGCTAACCCATATCATTCAGGCTGTGGGGTGGAGATCGGAGTCAACATTCTCTTGCTTTGATCTTCCAGATCTGTCATCCCAAATGGTCCAATTCGATCTGGCAGGACCTATATATGCCACTCAACAGGTCGCCCTTCCAGGTCCATTGACAGCGTCTTAAGACGCGGATTTACGACTTCCGCTGGAGTTGCGGGGGGGGGGGAGATCTTTACATCCGCGCCCCGACAGATGGAATTCCCTCCAGTCCGATTACCTAGAAGCTGTATCATATACCTTAGGAGATAGCAGACAGTATATCCGGGATAAAGGGATGTACTTCCTACACCTCTTACTTATTCTATGCTTTTGTGATTGGGTAACGTATTTAAGGACGAAACCAACTTTTCCTAACTGAATGTAAAATTGCATAGGATTTATAATAGGTGCTTACGTATAAGTCTACAGTTACTAATGATAATATTATTAGCAAACATGTTTCCCATTGGACAAGTGGGTCATGTGTGTTCTTAGAAGAATTAAGTTAATTACTATTGGATGGGTTAGATCATGTGAGTTGTTTTTCGATGTTGGAGGTTTGCAATTTGTCACGCAGGAGTAGAGACAATATGCGTGTTTTAACCTTTCAACTATATATAATTAACTCCGACAGGGCAGTTTTCACATTCATATTTCTTGTGTTGTTGTAAAATCAAGTATGCAGACTTATTTTATTTTGTATTTATATATTATCTGAGAGGAAAAATATTTGTTCGGATTAGCCAGTAGAAATAGAAAATGCCCACTGGACAATAATATTAGACTTGGACTATTTCTGAATTATTCAAAGAACTTATGGACAATGCACTTTTGACCTGTCTGGACTGTAGGTGGCCCAGTATATTCGAGGATATAACATTTACAAGGAAATGATACTTCCATTTTGGCATGAATAACTTTGCTTGAGTTCAAACTTGTAAGATGAAGAGTTGACATGTTTCAATGAAAGATTATTGGGGTGTGGTCATCAATGCAAGATGTTTTAGTTGTGTATAGTTGTTTCATCAGACTTGGTTGTTTGAAATATGCATATAGTATTAGGGAAAATTTATTGGAATACGAGAGAGTCATTTGGACAATAATGGATTTACAAAAGCAAATATCCAGATCTCCAATCGTTTGATTTCATTGCAAATATTTAGTAAAAGATGCCAAATGTAGTCAAAACTGTTTGAGTGTCGTTCATAATAGGGCCTCTCTTGTTTCGTCTGAAAATGGCGCAACCATTTTCATCTTCTAGACTCTTTTGTCTTGTTTTTTTCTAAATGTGTCACCTCGTACAATTATACTGTTAGTGAATATATAATGAAAAAAATTTACTAAGCCCTGGAATTTGTTTCATAATATAGGTATATTAAATGATAATGATAATACATAACATTGCACTGGTCAAGGTCTTCGTCAAAAATAGAAACGTTTCCTGGCGTGCTGTAAAAATGTTGATAAGCAGTCAGTATAGAGCAGTTACTAACTAAAAACTGATTCAACATAACAAACTCGTTGCTTTTTCTAAATTGAAACTTTATATATATATAT
>JAECUM010094226.1:0-63444 GCA_016617855.1 Megalonaias nervosa | reverse complement strand
GTAAGTCTGTTTGTATAGCCACCTCATACAGATGGACTAGCCACCTTATACAGATGGACATGTATGTAACAATAAGTCTGTTTGTATAGCCACCTCATACAGATGGACTAGCCACCTTATACAGATGGACATGTATGTAACAGTAAGTCTGTTTGTATAGCCACCTCATACAGATGGACTAGCCACCTTATACAGATGGACATGTATGTAACAATAAGTCTGTTTGTATAGCCACCTCATACAGATGGACTAGCCACATTATACAGATGGACATGTATGTAACAGTAAGTCTGTTTGTATAGCCACCTCATACAGATGGACTAGCCACCTTATACAGATGGACATGTATGTAACAATAAGTCTGTTTGTATAGCCACCTCATACAGATGGACTAGCCACCTTATACAGATGGACATGTATGTAACAATAAGTCTGTTTGTATAGCCACCTCATACAGATGGACATGTATGTAACAGTAAGTCTGTTTGTATAGCCACCTCATACAGATGGACATGTATGTAACAGTAAATCTGTTTGTATAGCTACCTCATACAGATGGACATAGATGTAACAGTAAGTCTGTTTGTATAGCCACCTTATACAGATGGACATGTATGTAACAATAAGTCTGTTTGTATAGCCACCTCATACAGATGGACTAGCCACCTTATACAGATGGACATGTATGTAACAGTAAGTCTGTTTGTATAGCCACCTCATACAGATGGACTAGCCACCTTATACAGATGGACATGTATGTAACAATAAGTCTGTTTGTATAGCCACCTCATACAGATGGACATGTATGTAACAATAAGTCTGTTTGTATAGCCACCTCATACAGATGGACATGTATGTAACAGTAAGTCTGTTTGTATAGCCACCTCATACAGATGGACATGTATGTAACAATAAGTCTGTTTGTATAGCCACCTTATACAGATGGACTAGCCACCTTATACAGATGGACATAGATGTAACAGTAAGTCTGTTTGTATAGCCACCTTATACAGATGGACATGTATGTAACAGTAAGTCTGTTTGTATAGCCACCTTATACAGATGGACATGTATGTAACAGTAAGTCTGTTTGTATAGCCACCTTATACAGATGGACTAGCCACCTTATACAGATGGACATAGATGTAACAGTAAGTCTGTTTGTATAGCCACCTTATACAGATGGACATGTATGTAACAGTAAGTCTGTTTGTATAGCCACCTTATACAGATGGACATGTATGTAACAGTAAGTCTATTTGTATAGCCACCTCATATGTATTACAAAAGGTAGATGGGTGTATACAATTTGTATAGCTGGGCATGTATGTAACAGTGGGTATAGACATACAGACACATTGTACAGATGGGCATGTGTGTAATGGTTGGTGGGTATAGACACTGCATACAGATGGGCAAATATGTAGCAGTAGGTAGATGGGTATAGACATCTTGTACAGATAAGCAAGTATGTAAAGGTTGGTGGGTATAGAGACCTTGTATGGATGGGCATATATGTAACAGTAGGTAGATGGGTATAGACATCTTACATAGCTGGGCATATATGTAACGGTTGGTGGATATAAACACCTTGTACAGGTGGGCATATATGTAAGAGTTGGTTGGTGGCTATAAACACCTTGTACAGATGGGCATACATGTAAGAGTAGGTAGATTTGTGTCGACATCTTGTACAGATGGTCATGTATGTAACACTAGGTAGATGGGTATGAACAGCTTGTACAGATGGGCATACATGTAATAGTAGGTAGATGGGAATGGACAGCAGACCTGCCGACCCTTACGATTTTGCTTTAAGTCTTACAAAAATCACCCTTAAAATATGGACTTGCAGCATTAAAGCAAAAACTATGGAAAAATGATCATTGGCATAAAATCTTGATAATTGGTTCATGTTTAAGACAAAAGGGAAAATGAGCCTCTTGAAAAGTGTTAATAATCAATACAGAAGAATAAAAAGGAATATTCAGGTTCTTGTGAATAAAAGCTGGAAGGGACACAATTATGTTTATTGGACATCACATGCCAATTTGAGATGTCTCTTGGCGGGAGTTATGATTGCCATTGTCATGTGAAATGGAAAAAGAATTTCCAAGAATTATGTCAAGTTGAGAGATAGCAACAAGCCATTGAGCTGCAAAGGGTTTGGAACTAAAGTTTGTCCTAGTGGTAAATAAAGAAATATAGTCTGTGGATACTTTACAAATTTTTCAGTTGAACATAATATTTATCATCGCTGCATGTTTTGAATACCGAACTTTTAATTACGTTTTCCAGCATTACAATAGCAGTTTATGATATTTTGTTACACCTTACTGAAAAGTGGTCAAACTTAAGCAAAAAAATCAACTGCCTTACTGAGATGGACTCGTCAGGGTTGGCAGGTCTGGGACAGCTTGTACTGATGGGCATACATGTAACAGTAGGTAGATGGGTATAGACACTTCATACAGACGGGCATATATGTAACAGTAGGTAAATGGGAATAGATACTATGTATGATAGGGCATGCATGTAATAGAAGATAGATGGGTATAGACAGCTTGTTTAGAAGGGTTTGTATGTAACATTAGATAGATTGGTGTAGACACCTTGTACGGAAAGGCATGCATGTAACAGTAGGTTAGGTGGGTATAGACAGTTTGTACACAAGGGCATGTATGTAACAGTTGTTAGATGGATATCACCTCTTCTGCACCAGGAAAGTGGCCTTATAAGACTGGTAACCTTTCCAGAGGGGGACTAAATTTTTTGTGAGAAATATATGTAATGTATGTAGTAAGAAAGCTGCATTCTTCAATGCATTTAATATCTTCGTTTAAAAGTAACATTAATTATTAAAAGGTTGTTCTTGTTATAATAATAGACTTATTTCAACTGAATATGCATTGATAGTTCTTATTCTTGGCGTAAGCGTGATATGTGAACAGGTGTTATTGTCATGCACATTGCAAAACCATTCAAAAACGTCATTTAAATCTTGGTACATACATAATTCTCTTTCCATTTGCTCCATTTTCCCACTGCTGCTGAATAACCTCCTTATTGGTTATGATGTTGTTTATTCGAGTCTTTTCAACATAAAATTGTTTTATTCAAGTCTTTTCTACCTAAAATTGTTTGGCAAGTCCCTCCTCCCCACCTCACCCAATGTCATCAAATAGAATAACCAGGTTTTTTCTAAAATAATCATCTATGTTTATGTGAATGACATGTTAATGTTTGGTAATGATTTATTTGGATGTTGCTAACTGTATGCGATTTAATTATGCAAACAAAACTTCTGTAGCGCAGATGAAATGCCTTCGTAAAGGAAGCGATAAATGTGTTGTCACGTGATTTTTCGGTCTTTGTCTGGTACCCTGTTTTGTTCATGGTTAATTTCTCTGTGTGTGTGTCTGCACAAAATCTATTTTTAGCCTATGCTGACCCTGTTATGATCTTGACAATTACGTCCAGTTGTAATCATCAAAGAGAAGAAATCGACAGATGTTTGAAGCCCAAAACTCTATCATAACATTGTTGAGCCCATTTCCTGTAATCGTCAGCTTTTATTGACAATGATATAATATTAATCTTAGTGTTACATGTACTTTAGTCAACACTTCTTTCAGTAACGGAAGCTTGACATTGGAAGACGTATCGAAGATACTCAGTAGAGATAATCTGATTACTTACGTCACGATATGAATTAATTATTGGTTCTGGACACATTTGAAATAAAAAGTGGTTGCTTGTGAGGGGAACATTTTACATTTTTGTACTAATATGGTGGCTGCTGGTCACGTTAGAGGGGTGGCCGTTCTTGAGGGGTACTTTTGAACACAAACTTGTCGGTGTCAAGGAATTCTGGCTGTAAGAAGTGGGTGGCCGCTGGTTACGGGGGGGGGGGCCATTCAAGAGGGGGACTACTGTATAGACGCCTTGTAAAGATGGACATGTATGTAACAGTAGGTATTTACAGGTGAGACACGGCATTTGTTTTAAAATTTTAATTTAATTATGATTGATCTCCACGCAGTATGATAATTCTTGAACAATTTTTCATTTTAGTGAGCTGAAGGAGGTCTTTACAAGTTTCCGAGAGAAATGTAATGATGGACAGAAGAGTGATAATTTAATCAGTGGATCAATCTTTTTGCGTTTTCTCTGTCCAGCTGTGCTGTCTCCAAGCCTGTTTAGCCTTACTCAAGGTATGGACATCACATCCTAAAGTTTGGGAAATACACCAACTTGAAAATATAACCGCTTTGAATTTCATATTGGCATTCACTTTCATCTAGATTGATGACTCTTGACTTGTTTCTGAAATACGCTGCCCCAAATATTCACTTTGATGTCATTTTTACTGTGTAAACAAATCAATAGAAAGCAATAGATCTGAGTTTTTCATACAGAAATTATGTAATCTTGTTATTTTATCATATGATTGACAGAAGCAAATTTGGCAGTGGTTTGTCTTCATTTGTTAACCACAAAAAATATATTTACAAGTTGACCGGTTTACAGCATTTTACAAATGAGAAACAGGCTTCGCTTCCACAAATATATGATATTAACACCATGCTATCTAATATTACTTGACAGTTAGGAAATAGCAATCCTGGATTTGATGATTTGAAAATGTTGTGATTTTACTGTACAAAATTCAGTCCTCTCATAGGTAAGCATAGCTGGTAAATAAATAGCATAGCTGGTAAATAAATTGCATAGCTGGTAAGTAAATATGACAGTAACACCATCATATCTGTCCTCAAATCCTGAAATGCAACATTTCGATCTCCCCATTCTAAAGTATTATTAAAATTTTAATCTGGCCAGTACCTTAAAAGTTATTTTCTTTGTATTATAGACTTAAAAATGCTGCAGATTTTGATGGCCAGTCAGAAAATGTGCTGGATTGGCAAATATGACGGAACAAAAGAAATAATTTCTGACTATTTTCTACTGAATTTTTCCAGAGTTTCCTCCAGACAAAGCTTCCAGAAACTTGACACTGATAGCAAAGACTATTCAGAATCTTGCCAACTTCACAAAGTAAGTTTATATTTTGTAATGCAGAGCTTATGGGATGATCTGTTGTCTTTCTCTCTCTGTGTTAGCACAAGTTTGTTTTTACTACTACAAAGAGGATTGCCATCAAACTTTACACATATATTGATCCCATGATTTAATGGTCCCAGATGAAAATGGTGACGCTTGAACATCCAATATGGCAATCACATCTAGAAAATCTTGATATCACTACTTCTTCTGAACAGCTGATCATACATGTAATTCTGCCAGTAGTAGGACAAAATTACCATTTTAAAGAATGTCTCCCACATATACCATGTAATGATTGAAATCTATCACTTTCAGAAAATAAAAGACTTTTTAAAAATTTATTTGAAGAAAACCCCATAATTTTTGTGTTTTTCGGTGCATTCTTTACAGACACCTATTGGAACCAGATTGCCCCGGCACCAAAAATATTATACCTTTGCAGTGATATGCAGTTGTGTAATAGGCTTAAAGAGGCTGACATGTACACAACAAACTGTTAATTGATTATATTATTGTCATAAACTGGAGAATTTAAGGCCACATGCAGAACTTTTTATATGGAGTTACAAGTAATAAAGGGACCCAAGTTTGTTCATGATGGCTTTTGAGTCATTGAATAAAAATCATTTGCAGAAATGAGATAAAAAGGAGATACCAACCCAAAAATTACTTCAGCAGAAGCACATGAGTTGTTTTTTGAGTTTTTATATTATTATTTTTTTGGGGTGCTGTTCAAGATGTTTTTAAAGGAATATTTAAAGGCTGTTCATAATTGTTTTTCAATTCTTATAAAAATGCTGAAACATGTGCTTTCTCCTAATGCTAAAAGTCTATGGGCTAAAAAAATATGAGTCTCAGGAATACATCTTAATGCCAACTCGAGAACTTCCTCCACTGGATTAACTTAGCTTGGTGGCATATTGGAAATCAGTTGGCAACCTTAAAAAAAAACAGCCACAGGATAAAAACTTGTTTGGTTGTTGTGTCATTGCCGTTTCAAATGCTTGTACAAAGAGTACATTCTCCATTCTCAGCAAAATGTAAAGCAATTCAAGGGAAATCTTAATCTGAAAACCATTCAGAGCTTATTAAGTGTTAATCACAAAAGTAGAGCGCTAAGACCCAGATTGACTACTTCATTGACTTGGTTAAAAGTTTTTGTTTTTTATTTATTTTTCAACCGCTGTTGATTCTATACATCTCAGTCAGCACCACAGTCTTGAAATAAAAGTTCATATTGATTAAGATATCAAATTTCACTGGCTTCTGTCCTTGTTTCTAGCTCACAACTACAAGGTTTTTTCCATGCTGTGTATATACTGTCCTATTTAGAACTGTGAATTTTGGTGAGCGGATGCATCATGATATGTGAGCCCCAGGTGGTATAAAACACTCACCATTGTGGATCACTGCCATCTCACTTGTCTGCATGGGTTCGAGTCTCAGGCTCGGCCAATACAAGTACATGAGAAAGCTTGCCAGTAGGTTGGTGATTCTTCCCATTGTTTTTCCCAGGTTCTTCTTCCACCAGTTATATTGGCTGTCATATATAGCCTATCTTGCACTGAAAATGGTGTTAAAACCCATAACAACAACAACAGCAGCATCATGATGTGTACTAAAGTATGTCATGTTTTAAGCATTATTTTGTATACAAATATTTAATGAAAATGATTGAAAAATGTTCATGTTGTGACAATTTGAATTAATATTGAATGTGACAGTAAGTCTAATGATGATGAATTTCAGATTTGGTGGTAAAGAAGAATATATGATTTTCATGAATGACTTTGTGGAGCAGGAATGGGCAAACATGAAGGACTTCTTGGCAAGGATATCTGTAAGTTATCTCCCCCATCAAACCTTGGCGTAGACACATTAATTTGAGCACATCATACACATATATGGAGAGACTGACTGAAAATGTTTTCTTTTTGTGTGTGTGTGTGCATAAATCACTTTAAATAGTCATATTCTAAATGTATTGGAGTAAAATATAATGGTGCTTTTCTCTGAATAAAAGAATGAAAGGAACAGGATAAGAATAATTGCTTTAGACATTGGTAAAAGCATATCTATGTTGTGGATCCATCATTAGGCATAATTTAAGAGGATTCGTAGAGCACATTTATATAGTTGGAAAATTGCATTGCCTGGTTGGAATGTTTCAGTATTAAAAGAACTTGCAATTCATTGTTGAAGGGTTTTTATCTCTATCAAGAGTCACTTGTTTAATTAACAAAAAATTCTACTCTATTGATAGAAATTTTTAATCAAGGCTGATCTTTGTAATTTACTCAGTAATAGATTACCAATACCTTTTTATGTCTTTCAGAAAATAGAAAAACAGGGCCAATTTTTGGAGTTTGATGGTTACATTGACCTTGGGAAGGAGGTCTCTACTCTGCATACATTGCTGAAGGAAACACTGTCCAAAGAGTTAGGGGTAAATCGCTTTTAATGTTAACTTCATGCAAAAGGCTAAAGCTGCTATCTGGACACTATCCTTCTTTTGGATGGGTCAAGTTTTAACTTCCTTTGGCAAAAAGCCAATTGGGTTGTTTTATTTTTTTTTTTAAGTCCTGCATCTTTTGTGTTTTTGCGAGTTGTCCATCCATAAAAAAATTGCTTTTTACCACTTGAGTGGCCATATTCTGATTGAATTTTGATAAAAGATTTGGAATATGGGTTTGTATTGTAAAGATTCCAGATGATATTTTTTTGTTGTTTTTTTTTTTTCAAAACAGCAACACGAGTAGGATTTTTAGTGCCAAGGCAGACAGAGTAAGTGTAGCTGACCCTGGGTATTCCTTTGGTAGGATTTTCCGACCCAATCCAGTATGTCAAGAGTCAGGCACACTGCACTGAGCCACAGTGGCTCCTGCCTGCATTAGAGACATGCAGTCTGTCCTTCATCTTTGTAAAACATTAGTTTTATCAAACTTGGTAAATGGCCACTACCATCATCATGATCTCAGATGGAGGAAGTTACAGAGAGAGATCAGTGCATATTAATGGGTGCGATTTATTTCTGATTGGTTAAGTTTGTTACCACTTGTGAGATTGTTTCTAACCAGATTTTGATCAGACTTGGTAAATAGGTGCCTATCAAGCTCATGGATGAATTTGATTATGAGCAAGATCACCTCATAGCAATTATGTGATTTTTATATCTGATTGGCTGAGTTTGTCAACACTCTAGCAGTTAGAGGTCAGGTCAGATTTGGATCAAACTTGTTAAATAGCCTTATAGTATCAACATACTGAATGAGTTTGATCCTCACATATTTATGAGGTCATTTTGTATCTAATTGAACCTGTTACCTTCTAGAAACCAAATTTTGATTGGTCATAATTTGGATTTTGCTTCCACTTATTAAGTTGACATCATCTTGGATTTTGATCAGTTCCGTAGTACGAGTGGGGTTTGCACATTTTAATAGGATGATCTTGCATCTGATTGGCAGAGTTTGTTTTCATCCAATTTTGATTGAACTTTTAAAATAGTTTTACACTATCAAGATCTTGGATGAATTCAGTTATTAGAATGATCCAAGCATATTCACTTTGCCTTTGAAAAGAATTTTTATCAGAATATTGAACATGGTGAAATTGACATCATATTAAGGTTTGGAAATAGTGTGCATAGTTGTTTTCTTACATTACTAAATTTGGGTATTGAAATGGTCAATTTTCATGTTAATATAAACAGATAAGCAATATCAGACCCACTTGGATCTCTTGTTCACTTACTTGCATCTGCTTAACCCATAGTCAGTTTTATAGACAGTAGGTAAAACCAGTGTTAACTTTTATTTTGTATTAGAAACAGGTATATTAAAAGAGCTTTTTGTTTTGGCTTGATCAGTGACAACAGGCAGCCATGTTAAGGTTCCATAATGAAATTTGTGAAAGTCAGATATCTTGTGGTTCAGCTGTAGTATTCCATTGAATCTTCAGGAGAATATTACTTCATGTCTCGGCTGTAGTATTCCATTGAATCTTCAGGATAATATTACTTCATGTCTCAGTTGTAGTATTCCATTAAAACTTAGGGGTAATATTACTTATGTCTCAGTTGTAGTATTACATTGAATCTTCAGGAGAATATTATTTCATGTCTCAGTTGTAGTATTTCATTGAAACTTAAGGGATAATATTCTTTCATGTCTCAATTGTAGTATTCTATTGAAACTTAGGGATAATATTACTTCATATTTCAGTTGTAGTATTCCACTTAAGGATAATATTACTTCATGTCCAAGTTAAATTTGTATTGCTGAATAATAGTAAACCTTTATTTACCAATTTCATTCTTGTCATTTATTTGTATTGAATGTCATATCCAGTGGACCGTCAAATTATACATATTGGGAATAAGTATCTTGTATCATGGTCAAGTATTTTATTTATGATAACACAACACAAATAAGGCAAGAGCATATTCTTTTTTGCAGAACAACACAGGAATGAGGGAGAAGCTTGGAAAGCTGCCAGAAATTTTAACTCAGATTGACATGGATATACAGGATCCAACTGTGACTCATAGAAAGCCAAATCCCAACAATCGGCGAAGCATGCATTATGATAATCTTGGAAATATTCAAGGACATATTCAGGCTAGAGGAATGGATGTGTCCACTCCATCAGAGTTTCTAACAAACATGTTACAGCTGTGTGAAAAATCCACTGATGAAACACCATTATTAAATTCTAGAGAATCCTCGCGACAGGGAAGTTTTGATGTTGGCAGTAGTCGGCAAGCAGCAACAGACTTGAATACAAGTGATGATTATGTCTCAAGTTGTGCTATTAGTTCCGTATCTTCTCACAGAGAAGAAATAAAAAATGTTTCGGTCAGGGCGAGGACAAAAATAAATGAAAAGAAGGTTAATGAGTCCTGGAATAAAATGTTGAGTGCTGCTGATATAATAAATGGAGAACATGTGGACCTAATTTCTTTCATGGATGAGGAAGTTGCAAATTCTTCATTGGAGTATGAAAATAATGTGAACGGAAGCCAGATGTCATTAAGTCAGGGTTCTACAATAGCATCTTCAGGATATCAGTCATTTGGTTACAGTCAGTCAAATTCACCAATAGAAAATGCACACAACCATGATTTTGCACGAGATTATTCTCGGACCTTCATGTCTCAGTCAACTCCATTGTCTTTCGCAAATCCAATGTACAGACACAAACATGGTTCAGATTCTAGTCGGGGAACTACATCCTCTCCAATCCCTCAGACTCCAAGTACAAGCTCATTAAGCAGTAGCGATGAAGCTAACACAGTCAGAAATTGCAGTCTTGTGAAATCCAATAGGACTGAAACACCAAGTGAAGCTTTGCGGAAAATTGCTCCAAAATTGTCTAGTTCTAGTAGCAATGAATCCATACATGAGTCAGAGAAATCCAAATCGCAATGGACAGTGTCCCTGTCCGATGTGGACAGTACTAGAAAATACCCCATAGACCTACGCACATCTAGTCCCATTCTGAACTATGCTGGAAAGCACTCCAGCTCAAGTTCTAACCTCAGAAGTACGTCTCATTCCCATTATAACTGCAATTCAATTGGCAGCACCCCCTTGAGGACTAATGAACTGTCTCATAGTGTAGATTTCATGTTCACATCGAATCATTATGGGGACCAGTTACGCCGCACTGCCACAGATACAGTTATATCACAAAGAAGTAACTCTCCTAAGGGTTATGGTGAAACTGCTTTGTTTTCATCCCATGGCAGTGTCTTTTCAGAAGATAGCTCTCGAAAGCTGTCCTGTCAGAATGCTGTACATATGGGTATTCGATCAGTGCAAAGGAAAATTCATGAGCAAGAAAAAACAAAACAAGAGGTAAGTTTGAGAATTTATCAAGTTCATTCATAGTCTGTTATTATACTTCTAGGTATGAGTGACAAATAGAGAGAGTTTGCATAAATTTCTCCAAATCTGATCTTTTGATTACTGAACATTTTTACACAGGCAATTTACATTGAATAGTTTTGTAGCAGCAGGATGTCATTGCATGCATTTATGAAGATAAAATTAATGTGTTACTCATTACATTAACTTGTGAACTATAAAAAGGTTCTTTGATTTTAAGAAAAAAAACAGACTTATGATTTTGCCCTAAGTCTTAGGAAAATTACCCATAAAATACGGACTTATGGAATAAAAACAAAAATAACGGAAAAATTATTGTTGCAGATAAATCAGGATAATTGGTTCATCTGTGTTTGATTTGGAACCGGGTTTCATGTTAGAATTAGTGGTATTAGTCAGGGAACCAGACTAACTTTACAGCAGTACCTCAGATGCTTTAAACTGTATGTTTCTTCATGCAAAGCATCTGCATGATCAAACTGTTGATTTTAGAATTTTTAAAAAATGACACCCAGGTAGCAACGCATGCTGAAGACGAAAAGGAAAATAAGCCTCTTAAAATAAAAAGTAATATTCAGATTCTTGTGAGTAAAATTAGGAAGGGACACAGTTACGTTTATTGGATATCACATGTCAATTTGAGTATGTCTTTAATGAGAAATGATTGCCGTCATCATGTGAAATGGAAAAAAAATTCCAAGAATTAAATGAAGTTGTAACAAGCCATTGAGCTGCATAGGCTTTGGAACTAAAGTTTGTGCAACTGTACTATTGATAAATAAGGTCTATGTGTACTTCACAAACCTTTCAGTTTTACATAATGTCTACCGTTGCTACATGTTGTGAATACCGAGCTGTTAAATATATTTTCCAGCTTTACAGTAGCAGTTTGTAATATATTGTGACATCTTACTGAAAATTGGTTAAACTTATGAAAAAAAATCAACTCCTTACTGAGATCATCTCATCAGGTTTGGCAGATCTGCTAGAGTTTGAAATTGCAGTTTGTGAAACTACTGGAGGTAACGAAGGTTGAAGGAAACATTAGAAACTTTTGACTTGAAAACTGGTTTCCTTCTCTGCATCAGTCTTGGTTGATATTTCTGGACATTTAATTGCATGTTTTTGAACTGAACAATAGCAGTACATGATGTTTTGTTACACTTTACTGAAACTGGGTCCAACTTACAGAAGAAATCGGCTGCCTTACTGAGACAGTTCGGGTTGGCAGGTGTGAAAAAATTAAAGCGAGTCCCACCATGGAAATAGGTGCACATTAATAATCTGCTATGATTGATTTCTCAGTAATCATACTATTACACAGGTAAAACCCATTATAATGCGATGCTTGGGGTCCAAAGAATAACATCGTGATATAAGCGGGATTGCATTAACAAATTTTTCGAAAAATTTCCCCATAGAAAATGTGCATTGAATTTTCAATGTCATTAGTTTTAACTAACCTCTTGATCATATATTGCAATATGTTTTAGAAAATTTCGGAAGTTAAGGCAACATTAAATGCAATGCTGGGATTAAAAATCTGCTAGGGATATGAATACTTGTCTTTTCTGAGAGCATGTATTTAGGATGTTAAAAAGAAAGGTCACCTTATATTAAAAAATGAGAGCTATGCGGCCATTGTGTTACAAGCGAAATTGAGTTATAATGGGTTTTACCTCTATTGTACTCCTTTCTTTTTACATACGGCAAGGTAGATATTACTTGGACATTGAGTTGTCCTTTGGCCAGTTTTCCTTCATGTAAAGATCAACTATGTAGGTATTTTTCTTGTCAATGCCATGTTAGAGAGAAGTGAGACATAGTCACTTTTCCATTGCCATTGACATCAACAGTTTAAGGTTTCGGTTATAGCTTTTCATTTTGTGATATTTCTTAAGCTGAATAATGTTTTTTACTTGAGGTGAAGCATTATTTAGAACTGTGAAAATTCGTTCAGTAATATGTTTAGTCTTTTAACCTTTGGTTAAAGTTTGAAGTTTTAGAGCAATGATTTGATCATGGGATCAATATGCAGGCACTAGCCTTGCCGGAATTTTCAAGAATGTCTCATAGAAACAAGTGACCAGACCTCGAGGTGTCATTTCAATCAGATTTTGCTGGACAGCAAATTTCTGAATTTAGCCACATGGTAGAATTTGAACATACATCAAGAATAAGAACCAAAACAGGAATTGTGCAATTTTTTGATAAATCAAAGTAATGATTTTATCTGATTATAATTTCATTGTTTGTATTTTTTAAGTAATCCCATTTTAATGAATTAATTGCATTTAACATAGAAGTTTCCTATAACAAAGATTTGTTTTTAGACTTGTGAAAATTTGACGATTAAACTTCGTCAAAAGTCTATTCATTTGTTGGTTTAAAGAGTACCAGAATCTGTTAAGTTGGCCTAGTGGTGGCTAGATTCACAATAAGCTCTGTAGGACTTGTACAAGTATTATATATACCGAAGCATAGATGCTACATCATTGCCATTTAATATTGAGGTGGTACCTCCCTACCTGTCACCAAAAATGTAGTTAATAACTTGTTCTGTGATTGTTCAGTTGTTTATAGTTTAGACAATTGTAAAACAAGTATAGTTGCAAGGTACATTGTTTAAAAATTAAGTCATGAACATTTTTATAATTCCTGCAGTATGAGAGTGAAGTGGAAATCTTGAAGCATCAGCTTGCAGAGGCACAGTTGAGGCTTCAGCGAGCAGAAGCCAAGCTTCTTGAACATGAGAGTGGAACACAGGAACTCATTTCTGACTGGCAATTACGTTTAGAAGAGAGTGAGGAACGCATGCGAAAACAACAAGCTGAGAAGGATGACCAGATGAAGAACATCATACAGAGGTTTGTACAATGCTGAACTGTAGTGTGGAGGTGTGTACACTACTAAACTGTATCTAATTTCTATCACTTTGTTTGATTTATAAATAATTTGATGATGTTATGTTTTGAATTCGCTGAACGATCCCTTTATGAAATTATCTTAATATCATTCATGGTGTTTAGAATTGATCATTTGTACTTGCTTATAAGTGGAGTCCACCTGCACACTGCACAAACCCAAATGTGCCATTGCGTAATGTGTCAGCCGATCTGGGTCTGTGCAGTTTGTTAGGAGTAATTAGTGAAACAAACAATCTAGACCCTAATCAGTTATTGCATTATGTGATGGAAGATCATAGTCTTGAGTTATTTGTAGTTGGGCTTGACTTGTACATGAATATATATATATATATATCTATATATATAAAGAATACAGATCATATGGCGAATAACATTCCTTTCAAGTGCACTGGATCCAGCAAGGGATCACATATGTCAGAGATTGATTAAGATAAATGCAATAAACTGACAACGAATAGTGCAAAACTAGTATCTAACTAGCCTGAGCATTTTCAACTCTTAGTGAGTCTTTTTCAAAGGCATATACAAAACAAAGACAAGACAAACAAATAAAACAGAAAAACCGTAGTGTTTGCAAAACTTTACATGGCTGTTTCTACAGGAATTAAACCTCCAAATGTATTGTTTCAACTAGTTTATATCAACTAGTTGAAACATATTACATCTGGAGGTTTAATTCCTGTAGAAACAGCCATGTAAAATTTTGCAAACACTACGGTTTTTCTGTTTTATTTGTTTGTCTTGTCTACGTTTTGTATATGCCTTTGAAAAAGGCTCATTAAGAGTCAAAGGCACTCAGGCTAGTTAGATACTAGTTTTGCACTGTTCGTTGTCAGTTTATTGCATATATATATATATATATATATATATATATATAGTATATGAATTTATGAAAACTAGTAATAATCATTTTCTCTGCTTCTTTTTAACAGACTATTCTGATAAAGAAATAGTCAGAAATAGTAATCATCTTTATATGCTTAATACCAAAAAAGAAATAGTCAGAAATAGTAATCATCTTTATATGCTTAATACCAAATACTAGTAACACACGTCTTGTTCTCAGAGTGTTGTGAATTGCTCCACAGTGAGTG
Organism: Megalonaias nervosa; assembly: GCA_016617855.1. Classification (NCBI taxonomy): domain Eukaryota; kingdom Metazoa; phylum Mollusca; class Bivalvia; order Unionida; family Unionidae; genus Megalonaias; species Megalonaias nervosa. The sequence goes on along the minus strand of JAECUM010094226.1, from coordinate 48,468 downwards.
TTTACTTTAAACACTAATTCTGTGGATGCTTGTGCTGGCTTATCATTCATTTTGTTTTGTTGTTCATTTTGTTGTTTTTTATGCTGGATAGCCCTGATTTCCTTACCATTGCTGTATTTGTTGGTTTACAAATCATATTCAGATGCAAACAGCATAGACCTAGATCAGGTGTCATAACATATCATGTAACAAGAATCTGCAGTCATATCATGTACAAGTAGAGCAGTGTTGAAGCAGTTTTTTATACTTGTGATTTCAAGCAAACAGTCTAGATCAGAATCATAGAGATCAAACAGTTGTAAACTTGACTTTGAGATTGAGTTTTCTCTTTCAGTCAGTCAGAACTGACCATTGGAATAAAACATTGTTTGTGCTTGGTCAAACAAAAGTCTCTATCTCAAGAGTTTTGTGATTTCCAGGCTTCAGGCCATAAAACGAGAGCTTGAGTTTTAAACTAAGTTTCCACTATCAGCGAATCAGAAATCACCTTTCGAATATTACATCATTTGTGAGTGGTCAGAAGGAAACCTCAGGCTCAAGAGTTCCATGATTTCCAGGCCTGATCTGCTGGTACAGAATGGAATGCCAAAGTCTTTCAGATTTGACTTTGATGAAACTTTCCCCTTCAAATCATTGTTGAAATTTAGAAAAGGGTCGGCTTTTAAATTGTAGACCATGCATGTGCAACTTCCTTCAGCATGCAGGCTAGTTAAGCGATTTTTAAAGCCACCCGGTATGGAGTAAATAAGCTGATAAAAGCCAGGTCATGTGCTGCAGGTTGCACATGCCTGTTGTAGATATAACAAAAATATGGCATTTCAGAATATTTACTGAATATACTAGTGTATAACAAAATGATTCCAACCAATACAGATATTATGAATTTTTTAAAATGAAAATTCCATATTCTGAATTGTATTGATAAAATTGCAGATAATTAGACTTTTGGGGGATGCATTTTTTAAAAAAGGTGGTTTCGGAGTGAAGGCAGGTGCTAGAAAAGTGTTTTGGCACAAGTGTGGTAAAATAACGCATGTAATAGTTTCTCAGTTTGAAAAGCAGTGTAAATAACCAGCTATCAGTCGGCTATAAAATATGGGGAAAGAGGTGAAGAGAAAAAGAAAGACACTACTGACAGTTTGTGAGGAAAAGTAATATTCATGATTTTTGTTTTGATCAAAAGTGTTGAAGGAATTAAAGGTTCTGGAATTAGAGGAATGGATACATTATTATTTATTATTGGACAGTAATTATTATCGACTCTTTACAGGTATTTTTGAGGTCATAGGAGGTGCAATATGTTTCATCAGAAGTTTGTTACTTTTAATGAATGTGTAATCCATTCAAGATGGACTGTCAAGATCCCAAACAAATTGATGTTATGCATCCTGAATATGAAAAGTTGGATCCAGCTGTAAACTGCATTCATCCAGATCTGCCATATCAAAATGCATCTAGGTCTATGCAGTTGTTTTTTTTTGTTGTTTGTTTTTGGAATTGTAACAGAATAGGCAGTATAGATCCTGATCTGCCAGAGCTTTATGCACCTTGCCAATCTAGGTCTATGCAGTTTTGTTTTTAGGAATTGTCAGTAGAACAGACAAAATAGACCCTGACCTGCCAGAGCTTTATGCAGTGACAGAACAGGGTCTCTGTTGTTTGCAGTTGGACCAGACTTAAATTGCAAGTATATTTTGTTATATCCTTTTATACATTCTTGGAGCATATTGGTATTTGATTCTTGTAAAACTTCATGATTGACCTACCCTAACTTAACTTTCACCAAAGTCATCACAGGTTTCCAGATCTGGCAAACAAGGTCAAAAGTTTTGTTTTTTTAGCACTTTATATTGTATGGCTGATTATGGATACTGATGGATACTGATTATTGACTAGAGTAGAATATAAGTTACAATAGACTTAAGACAAACTGAGTTTACATATTACATGCTTTTTTATTCACTTGATATATTACCCAGCATGACAAGAAAAGAAAAAAAAATCAGTGAAGAGTGCGTATTGACAAGTACTTGTTCTGTGGACTGTTGAATGCAGATTAATCTATTTTAATAAAATACAATTAAACAGAAGTGAGAAAAAATTATTCTTGCTGGTTTTTGTCAACCTTCATTGGTGATGACATTTTTTAATACATTGATGTTGTTGAGACCTTGCATATGAATTAATTGTCTTACTAACATACTGTGAGATTCAGTGCGAAAACTAACAGTGAATGGTCATGGACAAGGAAATGTGGCTTTATTATATATTTATTGAGGACCATTAGCAAGATTGGAGTTTAAATTATATTTGCATCTGTTAGGGGTTAGCTTATATTTGATCAAGCAATGTGACAAAGGATGCTACCCAACTCGGTTTCTCTAAAGGAAACTAAATAGAATATATGTATCTTAACATTACCTGCAAAATAATCTGTTTGAAAATATTGAGAATAAAAAAAAGTTGGCTCAGGAGACCAAATTTAATTTTAGAAAATGTATTGTTGACAACAATGAGTAAAACAGGTTTCTGGTACCTTTATTTTCTGTGTATGAAGACGGGAGAGAACATCTCTAAGGCATATTTCTGAGAAGTATTTTTAGTGAGTGTTAGTAACCTTGGCAATGAGCATAATAGAACATATTGGTGCTTTAGAGTATTGTTGCATATATTTTCAAGAATTCAATAATTGAGGAGAGCTGTATAGAAAAAAAAAGGTATAATGGGGTCAGAAGGAGGGACTTAAATGCAAAGTCATTGAGTGGGCAGCAGTTGTGTCATACAGTCAAACCTGTCAATAGCAACCACCTGGCCATTCTGGTTTTTGTACACTTGACCACTGAAATAGGTTCACCTTTCAAACTTGGTTCTTGAACAAATACTATGCACCAAGTACCATTATTTTTATTATTGTATTTTACTATTTTTTCTGTTATTTTAGGCAATTGTCATAATTCCTTATTCAAAGAATTCACCATATAAATATGTCATTTAGAAATTCTGATGGAAATGAGTTTAATACATGGGTTTCATCAAACCTTCCCTCGGTCTATTTTTTATGTACGTTTTTACTTACATACCTGGTGAGGAAGTAGCTGTATATTGCAGCTGGAGTCCGCAGTCTCATAAGTAACAGACCTAGACCACATATAGAAAATGACAACCCAGTGATTGACAGGTCACCTTTGTTCAAAAATTTGTTATGCCATTTTAGTTGAAACACTGCTTCCATAATGTATTTGCTGTTAAATGTGCACGAGTTTTCATCCTCTTTTATGTTCTTGCTGCCTCTAACGTATCTTTCCTTGAAAACTTTGATCCAACAGGATGTCTTATTATGAATTAGTGAATGTAGTATTGGTCTATTATTATACATTCTTGGACTTGAAAGAGTAAGTAAATGATTAAATGCCTGATAATTCTTTCATCTCAACCATTAATGGATATTAATGAATATTTGGTATGTATATTGTGACTATCGTTTCATTTTTCGCAACCCACAAAGCATTTTGCACAATGAGATTTATGCAGACCTTGTCATAATATTATCATAGTTTTCCCATATTTTGCCCATTTTTTTTTCCCCTTCCTTTTAACTTGTAATTACATTCAGCCCATCTACTTATCCAACATAATGAGCAGCCGTGTTTTGTAGCAGAGTTTGATTTTTCACCTTATATATAACATGTAGGAAGAGATTGTTATGAATTTGATTCCAAACCATTATTAAACAGTAAACACTGATCAGAACATAAAAAATGGTCATCAGCACATGCAAACACATACACACCACATAAATGGAAGGGTTTTTAAATGATAATTTACATTAACTATTTGCCATAACTAGGAGTTTTTAAGCAAATTGTGACTTTTATTCAAATTCTTAAATTATAAGTGGCCAGTTTAAAGTTACACAACAGATTGACTCGAGTACATGACAGGTCTTTTATGTCAGCAGTGTCTTTCTTGGGGGAAAAAACAAATAATTGGCATGTATGATCAATACACTGAAGTGACCACTTTATGCAGAAAGAAACAACTTTTCATTTAGGAAGTACTGGGCCATTGACTCCAGAAAGCTTGGTGACCATTTATGGGGAGAAATGGGAATGCTATATAAGGTAACCAATAGGCAGGTTTGACTGTATTTATATATTCTTTATCAAGCACTTAAAGGGGAATTAACTCTGATGGCAAAACATGGCAGCCCTATTCATATTAATATTGTCAGCATCCTTACTGTAGGGAAGGAAGTGAGCCCAATGAAGAACTTTCAAATAATGAGCACTTGATCGACGGAGACTAACCCCTACCCCTCACCTACGTCTCACTCGGCTGATGGAATGGAGTGGTGTTAGCTGGTTTGTTTCCTGTTTTGCTTGTGCCTGCTGATTGTTAGCATGTGGAGTTTATCCCACAACTTCTTTTTGTTCCTTGTATATATGTTACATTTTTGTCTTTCCTTCCTTTTTAACAATGAAAAAACTTTGTTGCTTTGACAGCTGGGTTTTGGAATAACTGCTTAGTGTCCATGTTTCTTGCATTTTTGCATAGTCTTGCAGTCATTTGTTACTAAGAACACTGATTACAAATCTATATCTCAGCATCCTATTTCAAAATATATTCATTATACCTTTGCTTTTCAAACCATACTCATGATTGCATATATTTTAGATCTGTATTGAAATAAATCTTTCACAGTTTGAGACAGAGAAATGCCTTGGATCTGTGGCTTAAAAAGATGTTTATAACAAACTGTACCCTTAATATAATCATCATTTCTCACTGTTGACCAATGCTTCTTATAGCTGTACTTAACAAACTGGAATTATTGTCATTTTGTAATGGGGGTGGGGGAGGAGAAAGTATGTGCATATAGTGTTTGAGTAAGGGCAGTTAGTGTGTTGTTGTTCTCATATGACGATACTTTAAAAGTAGCCACACTTAATTTGAATTGATGTAGTTAGATTCTATTTTTCATCCAACTCTGGACCTAGGTTTACCAGACAATTTTAAAAAGTTCCAAGTGATCTTGTGGTCAGCAACATAGAAAGTTAGTATCTTGCTTTGTGTGCTTTTGTTTTTTGTTTTATTGGCCAGACTGCAAAGCAAGTCCACTGTATAGGTTGATGATGCACGTCCATCAGTCAGTTTGTCCATTTGTTCATTGACACTTTAATTACAGGTGGTGTTGTGTCTCTGGCACTGTTGGCTACAGAGTTATGTTATTTGGAATATAAATGCATCACCAAGTATATTAAGACCATCAGTCAAATGTAGATCACCCTTGCCAGTATTTTGCACACCAGTGACCTGCTTTTACGTTTGCATTTAGTTCAGTTTATTGGATGCTTCTGCCTACAGTGTAAAGTCCAGTGAGACATGGATGCAGTTATGATGAAACCAACACCATTAGACAAAACAAAGCTTGCAGTCTGGCCATTATTGGTTTTTCTTGTTTTAAATCTAGTGGTTCAAGTATGCTTTGCTGTGCAATTTGGGTTTCCTAAGGTGAGACATAGCTGTTAGAATATATGTCGGTATTTTTTCATTCATTACATCTGACATCAAACATCTCATTTTTAAATGGTTGTATCTGTATATCATCAAACTCTCTCTTGTATTAATGAAATGATCTTGCACATAATAGGCTGATCTAATTGCCACTATGGAGGCCATATTTCTGATCTGATTTTGATCAAAATTGGAATGTGGGCTTACGTTATCAATGTCTTGAACAAGTTTGATAATGAATGAGATTCATACATATTAGATAGGTTACCCATCATTTAATTGGTTGAGCTTGTTGCCACTCTGGAGGTCATATTTTTGATCTGATTTTGATCAAACTTTTGAACATAAGCTTATATGCTCAAGATTATTCCGATGAAGAAAATGGTCTCGTATTTGCCAAGCTTGTTTCTGTTCTTGATACTTTTTTGTTTTGATAGGATTTTGATCAAACTTGGTAAAATGACGTGTATTGTCAAGATCTTGGATAATATGAGTTTCATCCATACATATTATTGAAGTGATTTTGAATCAGCATGTACGAGCATGTCACGAGTCTTGTGACTCAATTTCAGGTCAGACTTATCAAAACTTGCTTCATAGTATTATATCTACTAGATCAGAGTGGTCCAGCTACAGGCTCACAGGTAATTTTTTGTGTGGCATGTACTCAGTTCTGTAATTACAGTTGTTGTTGTTATAGGGTTTAACACCATTTTTTCAGTACAAGATAGGCTATACATGGCGGCCAGTATAAATGGTGGAGGAAAAACTAGGGAAAACCCCAGAAAGAACCACCGACCCACAAGAAGCTACTGGCAAGCTTTCTCACGTACCCACATTGGCCGAGCCTGAAACTTAAATCCACACAGACAGAGGTGAGATGGTAGTGATCCATAATGGTGAGCACTTTAGACCACTCGGCCACCTATTATTATAGTATAATGACTATAATATATGTATGTATGTATGTATATATGTATGCCCACCATTCCCTCGATAAATCACAAATCAGCTTATAATGCCATGTTAGTTGTGAATCCCATTTTTTAGAACTAGAAAGTACACAAAATTTGACCCTTATTTTGTTGAAAATGAAGAAAATCATGATATAAAATTAGTAATTGACACCTTAACAAATCACTTATTTTATTGTCGAAAACGATCAATATGACCTGGAAATATGAATCAGCATTATGAAATTGCCAACTTTTAATAAATTCGTCTGTTTTGTTACATTTTCTTTCCAGACAACATTCCTGGTACACAATAAATAACAGTATGCAACAAAATTTTGATCAATGAAATAGTCACTAACTCCTACTTGAGGCAGCAATTTTATAAATAAATACCAATTAAATGACTTTTTTCAAGTGAAATTTGTGCATTAGTTCTATTGTTTAGTTCAATTTATGTGTAATGGTCATAGATACAATGTGCCCATTTGTATTCAAATGTGAAATATGTCAATCTACCATATCAGCTATGTCTGTGAGTATTTCTGTGAGAACGTAATAAGTGCCTATGGTGTTTTGATACCTGATTTGTGCAAGTATTTGTTGTATTGTTTCATTGAATTTAAAAATGACCTCCTTGTATTACCATATTATGTAATTTGTATCAAATAAAGGGGGTGGAATAAATGGAAAGTTCAAAGGCATGCAAATCCAACCTGCATAAGAGCTAGCAGCCCTGGATGAATCTCAGGTCAACTCATTTCAAGTGATCAATCGAGCACCCTAACTACATGTTAGGTGAATGTAATATAATTAAAGTACCTTCAGTTAGCATACTCATTCACAACTTTGATCAAAGATAGAAAGACAACCAAGTGAAATGAATACTTGAAGAAATAAAATTCTGGTTCACAGATACGTTTTATTAATGAGAAGCTAGTTTCAGAGTTTGTAGTTAACTTGTAATTCCTGAATTGGCACTTGGAGATTTCTTCATAGTTGAGAAGAAGTTCGCTATTACATGCAATCATATCATGGTGTCAGTACTTTACAAATAGAACAATTAAAAAAAAAAAAAGAATTTCGACATTGACGGCTGTTTCATGAACTAAATGTTATGCCTTTTCAATAAAAGGAATCGTGTTTGATTGTGAACTTGAATCGGTAACTAGTCTGGTTCCATGCTTATTATGCTCCTTGCATTGCAAGCAACAGGATCAGGGAACCAGACTACTCAACAACAACATAAAGCAGTGATGTAATACACTATGTTTTCGCATACACATGAAGGATTGTTGAACCCAGTTGGAATAAATGTTAATGATGTCTCAGCAGTTGGGCATCTTGAAAATAAATGTTATTTTTACATAAAAACGAATAACTTAATTAGAAAAAAGTGCTTTATTGACAATTATTTTGAATGTGATTGTAAAATAAGTATTCAGCCATTAAACAGATCAGATTGCTCCCTCTCCCAGTAGTTTTCTCATGTCCAACAAGGATGGCATCATTTCATATTGCTATGAAGATCCCTTGATAACTTGTGCCTTTGCTTATAGTGCGGTCTATGTTTTTGGACCCCGTTGTGTGTGAGTTGTTGAGGAAGAGGTCTATGTATGTATGTATGTTTGTATGTATGTATGGCCCATAAACTTTACATTTTTGGTCCATGTAGCTCACAGTGGTGAAGATGGACCACTCTGCTCTAGATGCTGAATGCTTTGGTTAATGAGCAAGATCCATACATATCTATAAGATAATTTTATATCTGATGGAGCTTACAACTGGTCCAGAGATCAAAATTTGATTGGGTTTTGCACAAACCTGGTAACTAAACATTTATCATGATGGTCTTAGGTTCTGTAATAAGTGAGATCTATACACATTGATGGAGGTAATCTTGCATCCGATTGATCTTTTACCTCACTAGAAACTTTATTTCTCATCTATTTTAATAGAACTTGTTACATAGAGTTATATCATTATGATCTTGGATGAATTCAGCTATGAACAAGATCTCATATGCAATTTATTATGCGTTTATCATTGGAAATAATTTTTTATAGAACCATGCTAAATGGTTGAAATTGATTTGATTTAAAGGGGGGGAGATTACATATGGTTGTGTTCTTAAAATACAAGAACATCCTGCTGAATAAAATGGTCAACTGCTAGGTTATGTAAGTCAGGTAAGCTTGTTTTATAGTTTACCAGAATCCAAGAAATCAGTTTTCTTTAACAGATTGTGATATAACACTAAGCCATTTCTCCTTAGATACGTTCCCCAATCACATTATGTTAGGAATATCAGCCTGCTACCTCGTGAATCCAGCCCTACTAAAAGACAAATATCATCTTTTTTCTCTCTCATTTAGACAAAGAGCAATATCTCTTGCCCATTACCTCCCCTTGCTACCACCAGTTGTTGGTGTTTTTTAGCTTCACTGCTGTTCTGATAACATCGCACATTTGACTTCTGGCAATCCAAGCCATTTTAGTGTTCAAATTTGGCCATACAACTTTCATTTAGGATTTATTTTGTGGGATGATCATTCTTCTTTTGTTTGTATATATTACTTTTACCATTTCTGCAAATTTGAGGGACTTTGTCACAGTTTGTCGATTTAAAACATCATTACACCACATTATCTTTGACTTCATGCTGTCATGTATGAGTTAATGTGACATTGACCATTTTCACTTCTTGTGTCATTTCATTAGAAATTTCAACTAAATACATGCAATGCATAAGTTCAAAGCATAGTCTGTAATGCTTCAGTACAATACAATAGTCCATAAGGCATTGAAGGGAAGGAAAGATGGAATAAGTAAAGACAACCCAAAGTTTGTCGCTGGCAATTCTGAATCATTGTGGGAGTGTCCCCAATTTCAGGTAGCCCAGTGGGCATAAGTCCCCCCCATGTCCGAGCATGGCTATCCAGCATGGGGACCTTTTGAGAAAATAGTTCAGCCAACTAGTTTGTTGCTTGCAATTCCAACTCATTGGTGGAGTCTCCCTCCAATTTTTTTTGCAGCATGTGGGCGCAAGTACCCCTGCATGTGCAAGCATGGCCTTTGGGCCTGTAAGTCAGGATGCATAGGGTTTTGTACGGGAACCATTGGATTCAACTCGTTGTCCAACCTTTACTATGTTGGAGATTTCAGTGAGAAATCTCTCCGTCCAGCCAGGCCCTTGGAGTGGCTGGTATTGATGATCCTCAGAGTGTCTTCTATACTGTCAGCATTCAGGCTGACCATACACCAAGCAAACCAGCCAGCAGTTGTGGACTTGTGAATGTTCACTCTTTATCCACAAGGGAGAGCTAGTGACATTTCCAAAGAGGACAGACTTGAGTCATTGGAGGCACACAGTATGACTTGTCCAGGGCTGCAAGCGGACCCAGATCTGAACATGGAATGGACCAAATTTAGTTTTAAGGTCTGAGTTTGGGAGCTTCAAAATGCCACTCAACCCCTATTGCACACTCATGACAATAAGGTAAACCATCGGTAGACTTCTATGAGGAGGAACAGACACTGTCCTTCTGACTCCTTTCCCAATCAGCTTAGATTATGGAGATCTATGACCAGCTTTCAGGTAGAATTGGTGACCCAGGAAATTCCAGGATTTCTTCTCAGAAAGCCAAGTCCCAGTGACATTCTCATATTGCTGGTATTAAACTCTACATCCTCAATGTTATATTTGGCCTCATTAGAAATCTTCTGACTCGCAGAGAAATCCAGCAGTAGCCATGCTTGAGAGGTGACATCAAGAACTACTAGGGTTGTTAACTGGGCAACTCACCATACCATTGCCAAAACCTTGACGGCTTTTGTCAGTTTAGGTCAGATTCAACACAGTGCATGTCTGTGTTCCACATTTCTTAAATCTGCTAGAGAAGCCCCAAGTGGAATTAACGATATGTATGAATGCCAATATGTACAGATCGGGTGCCCACCTGTTGCCAGACTTCACTACAATCATCGGCATATGGGAAGAAGGGGAGTGGCCTATGCACATCAACCTTCCAGAAATGAAGGCTGTCATTAATGGCTTTCACTTCTGAAAAGATGACTCTCAAGCACATACAGTACTTGTTATGTCTGACAACCCTGTGGTGATGACCTGACTCCTCAAACGGGCTACCAAATCACCAGACCTGTGTGTTCAGATTTGGCAGTTTCTAGGGTTGGTGCAACAATCTCCATATCAAAGTAAAAATCAGGCACGTTCCTGGCAGACTCAATGTCTTGGCCAACACTGTATCCTGGAAAGGCTAAGTTCTTCACACGGAATGGTCTCTCCATCTTTTGGTCTTCACTCGGATCTGCTTACTTTGGAGGTGTCCAATGATCGACCTTTTGGTGATATGGTGGGATCACAAATTACCTTTGTGTCTCCAGTTCCATACCCAGAAGCTTGGTTTGTGGATGTACTGTCAATCAGTTGGAAGAGGTTGTGGGCATTTGCCTACCCTCCCACAGTGCTGATGCCAAATATGATCCAGACATTACAAGGTCAGAAATGCAAGATGACCCTGATAGCCTCTCACATGGGACAAATTCTGGGTCATCAATCTACTTGATATAGTGACAGATCTGTCCTGGAAGATTACAGTCAACATGAATCCTCTTAAGCAAACATAATCATGGATGTTCCTTCCCTGCCTGGACTGTCTTCTGCACCCATGGCTCTTGTTGTGGCAGCCTTGTGAGACAAACAATTTAAACCTTCAGTCATGGAGAGAATCTCCAGAGAAAGAAGGCCCACCACTCTGAAGGCTCATGAGGGAAAGTTGTATTCTTTCAGGGGCTGGTGCCATACAAATGTCATTGTCCCTCAGAGTACCTCAATCCCTCAACCGGATGACCTTTTTCTCTGACATTTTGAGGAGAAATGGTTGGCCCCAAGTACTATCAAGGGCTACCACTCCATGATATTGGACCCATTCCGGCATCATGGTAGATGTGGTATTGGGCATGATAAAAACTTGTCAGATCTTTTATCCAATTTGATCTCAATTGACCAGTATCCCACACTCTGCATATTTAAATTCAAGCCTCTATCCCACACTTTGTTAAAGTTACAATCATGCAAGACAAGTTTCCTGATAGCTTTAGCTTCCACATGCAGGGTAAGCGAGCTGCATGCCCTTTCTGTCGACATGATCTATCTTCAGTTCCAATTGGATCCTCTTGACACAACCAGGCTTTGTAGCCAAAATAGGTTACTGTCTGTCAATAGTCAAAGAGTCATCATTCGCTTGTTTTCTCCCATAGACAGGTGAAAAGCAGTGGCCATGCAAGATACTGTTTGCGTACTTAGGCACTACTTGAAACATACAGAGACAAGTCGTGGTACACGCAAACTCCTCTTCCTTCCAGTGAAAGCTGGGAAACAGGATATCTCCCCTCAAGTCCTTACTTCATGACTTAAATGGGTTATTTGCTTAGCATACTCTGAAGTCTCACAAGATCAGAGTCACCTCATGAAGATTACTCGTTAGATTCAAGCCATCTCTGCGTGTCTTGCGTTCGAACTTAATATTTCGATATGATATAGAAGCTAATGGCTGACATGCGGAGTCAACCTTTTTGACTTTTTATCTATCAGATTTAGCTTCGCAGAGGCAAACTTGGAATTGGGTAGGTCCGGTGGCATCAGCACAGACAGTCACCAGACCCAATTAAAACAATCAGCACAGACAGTCAGCTTCACTGGATTTGCCATTGAAATTTTGTGGGTAAGATTTTAGTATTTATCTTCATAACTCTGTGTAAGGGGCATAGATCAGGTGACCCTAGGCTGCGTTGCTTATTTAATTGCGAGAATGTGTTATCATTTGCATGGAGAATAAAGCCATCATTCCCTAGAAAGATAGCTGAGGTAGAGGTCGGATGCTTAGCATTCCCTCCTCCTATTACCCATTCTCCTAGCGTAATGTGATGGGGAATGTATTTGAAAGAGAAAGCAAATTTTTCAATTAACTACTTTTCTTTGAGAATACTTACCCAATTACATCACTTAAAGACCCTCCCAACCACCCTGCCATATAAGCATCCTCATTAGTATATCTTTTGGCTAAACACAAGCAACACCTGGCAGTGGCAAGGGGAGGTAATGGGCAAGAGTTATTGCCCTTAGTCTATATGATATAAAATAGATGATTTTCATCTTTTAATAGGGCTGATTCCCAAGGTAGCAGGCTAATATTCTGAACATAATATGATTGTGTATGTATTCTTGGAGAAACATAATTTGCTGTCACTCAGAAGCCTTTAAATATAATCTTGGATGTGAAATTTATGAAACCTGTTGAATAGCATAAAATGGCAATGAGATGTTTGTGTATTAATATAAGGTTTCATATGGAAAATTCTGAGGATTTTTGAGCTCAAATGTCAAAGTTCAAAGTGTTGACATGTTTATAGCAACATATCAAATTCTGTTATTATTATTATTATTATTATTATTATTATCATTATTATTATTATTTAATCTTACAGTGATGGACATTGAAAAATCACCCAAAAGCAACAGTGTTCCAGTGTTGCTTATTTCTATTTAATCTTTCCATGGCTTATCTTATAGTGTTAATAAGTGCTTTTGTCTTTCCTGGCACCTGAACTCTTTGCAAATTAGATTTGTAGTTCTGGCAATGGTTTTGAGAGTGCAGCATGCTTTTAGTCGGGTCTTAATTTTGTTGTAGCAAAATTAGCCTTTCAAATTCACCATAGTGGCTCTTTTCATTTGCCCAATGCTTGATATGTTATAAGGAAAATTACCTTAAATATGGTTAATGTAAAATTTTAAATATTTGTTGAAAGCTTCATTTTCACTTGTGATGCGTGTGCTTTTGACTCATATTTTTCCATTGTGAAATAATAAAAAACTTGCAGACACACACACACACACACACACGCACACACATGGTAGCTCGTTGGTTAGCATGCTGGAGTTGAACTGGATAGGGTGTGGGTTCAAATCTTACTATTGGATAAACATGAGTCTACTACCATGGTGTATCCTTGAGCACTGCCTCAACAGTAAATAACCAACATATGTTGATTTTTTATAAACAAGAAACCTGCCTGTGGGTACTGTTGAATGAAAACCAGCCTCAGAAATGTTATCTTGTATATAACCTTGTGCATGATTACATGTAAAGAGAGGAATTGCGAACATTTTCTAATTAAGTTATTACCAATGTAGACAGAATATACATATACTTAATCATTAATATAGAGGCATGCATTTTTAAGATTCTTTTAAATCCTGTTCTGTGCATAATTATATGTATGTTGATGTCTTCCTGATCAAGATTAGGGATGTAGAATATGACTGTTGCACCCTCCTGCTTGTTGCAAGAGGTGACTGATGGAGATGATCTTTTTGCCTTGGGATGTATCCCATGGTGATATTCCAGATGGGATGGTCTTTGACTTGTTGGAAGACTCTGGTTTATATTGGCACTATAGCCAGTATTGTGCTGATGTGCCATTAAACCCTAAAAAAAATAATTGTATTCTACATTGTTTTAGAAATTCCCTTGGAAGTATAAACATAATTTCCCTGTATACTGGACCAGAAACATTATTTGTTTGCATTTTTAGTTAACGAGTGTATGCAAATTTGATTTGTGCAAGCTTTGATGTTGAGTAAAAGTTTTCTAAAATCTGTTGCAAAAAAGAAGTTCCATATTGTGTCAGATATGTCAGTCTGCATGACTGACAGTTCGTTTTGGGTAAATTAAGTATAAGGAAGGTCAGGGTAGCATGGTTCGTTAAAGCTTGAAAACTCCTTAAGTGTGACTGGTTGCCTTGAATTTTGAAAAGGTCGGTTTTATCCATGGAAGGATTTTGAATTTGTTGTATGGCACAACAACACAAATAGATTACTTAGTACCAAGGCAGTTGGAGTAATTTGACTTTCCCGAGGACACATTACTGTAGCTGACCTAGGATGATCCGATGTTAGAATCCAGATTTGAACTCTTTGCAGTTGTGAAACTCACAGTAATAAAAAAAGTGTTGTTCCACCATAGTTTCTGTCTCCATTAGTTGCCTCTTGATATGTGGTAGGGCCTATTGAGTCTATTCTACATTCCTAAACCTTTAGGGGAAATAAAATGGGATATAACAAAATACTGGGTGGATCAAATGGAAAAAAAGATATAATGCCCTTTGCTGTAGTGGCACACTTACTTATTGTGTAGTTTAAGCTCTACATGTCATATGGGATGGTTTGTTGACTGTAATCCATCCATCCATTAGCACAGGTTTGTTATTACTATTCCTCATTAACTACTTGGAGGATTTCCATGAAACTTTACATGCACATTTTCATCTATAGGTCTTGTTGGTCCAAAATAAAAATGGTACCGCTTGGACATCCGATATGGCCACCACAGTGGCCAGCTTCAAAATTTTGTCATTACTACTTGTACTGAATGGGCTATCATATCAGTGTTGTGTTTTCACTGAAAGACTTCTTACAATGTGTAGCTGCTCCTACATGAAAATGGGGTCAATCCATTATCCAGTATTGCCAACATGGCATCCATCTTGAAAATCTTGTTATCACTACTACCCGTGAATGGATGGTCATATCAACATTGGGTTTTCACTAAAAGACTACTTATGATGTTGAGTTGGTCACGAATGAAAATGGATCTGATTGGTTGGCTAATATGGCCACCACAATGGACATCTTGAAAATCTTGTTATCATTACAACCCTTGAATTGATGGTCTTATCAACATGGGGTTTTCACTAAAAGACTGCTTATGATGTTTAGTTGGTCACGAATGAAAATGGGTCTGATTGGTTGGCTAATATGGTCTTGTTGTCACTGCTACTCCTGAAGGTGATGTTATATTGCCATGGGTTCACAGGAACACTTTTTATGATTCCTATTTGGTCCTAAAGGAAATTGGTGCCATTGTGCTTTCTGATATGGCTGCCAGATCGGCCATTTTGAAAGTTTTAATATTGCTAATCCTTCTTATAGCTGGTCATATCGACATTGTGACGAATGTCGAAAGACTTCTAATTATGTCTATCTAGCATTAAATAAAAAGGGTGACAATGTACTATCAAAGATGGTCACCATGGCATCCATTTTGAAAATCTTGTTATTATTGCTTCTTTGAAATAGAAAAACAACATGGGGTTTCCCCCAAGAAGACTTCTTATGACGCCTTATTAAAACCTAACTGAAGATGTTGCCATGATGAGATCCAGTAATTTGAAAATCTGGTTATCAATGAAGAATGTCAAAGATGGTTTCAGCACTACAGTTAATGGGAAGAAATGGTCTCTTCTTGAATTCCTGGAAATTCTATACAGCCAGTAGAGCATCATTCCTTTTAAGGGGCTCTTGTTTTCTTTCTACCTTTGCACCTATTTATACAGGATGCCATGATAATGTTACACAAGGAAGTAGTCCCTGTCCTTATAGATTACCTAAACAGTCAGTAGATTCGACAAAAAGAAATCAAAGAAATTGCAGTGCATTTAAACTTTCCCTATTTAATCTTGAGTAAATTTTCTCTGTTAAATCATGAATAGATTTTTTTCTTTCATTCAGATTTATCTGATTGTAACAAAAACTTGTCTTTCTTGACTGAGATTTTAGACCCAAGAGTATAAATTTTGCAGACAGCTAAATACTGCTGCACAAAATGGCAAGAAGGAAGACTGGATATAAACATAACAGTTCATCTGGCAGATTCCTATTTTAACAATATCATGTCATTACCTGGTTTTTTCCTTTATTTTGGTTCGAGTTCCATGTTCCATTGCAGAATAATTCAAATTGAGTTGCCTCCCTTTGATTGCATGGTAAAATAGCTGTAGTTGCTTCTCTTTGACTTCACAGGTTGATAAGTGTGGAAGATGAGCTAAGGCATGAACAAGAAGAAATGCAGCAATCCATTCAGCAGAAGCAGAGAGTCATTGAAGCCCAGGAGAAGAGAATTCAGAGTCTGGATACTGCCAATAGCAAGTTGGTGGCAGCACTGAATAAACTTAAAGAACATTGTCAGACTACTCAAACCCAAAATGGACTTGCTGGGTCTTTGAAAGCAAAGCTTAAAACGGAGCTCCCATATTTCAAAACCAGCTCATGTTGAGGAGCTTTTTTACGGGACACATGAGAAATCCATATCTTCAAGATTATGGTAGAAAAAGTGCAATAGAAATTCTGCCATTTGAAAGACTCCCTTTCATTATGGTGTTTGATAGTTTGATGGAGGGCATCTGTGACTATAATGACAATACAGAATTAAAAATGTTGTAAAATGGTCACATTTCCTATTTGCTATGCAGCTGGAAATTATGTTGAAGTTTATTACATCTGTTTACTCGTGTCTTTTATGTAATAGTTTCAGACTAGTTCACATTTCATTTGTCCATGTTTTGTTACATTTTATAATGAATCCATGGAATATGCCTCTGAAACACAGAATGAAATCTTGTGGTTTTTGGCAAATTTCTGAATCATTTCATGAGGGTAGGTTAGTGTCCAGTGGGGGGGGGGGCAGGGGTATACACAGTTTCGTCATCTCTGCAGCATGAACTTTACTGTCATGCTAGTTGTAGAGAAATGGTATGTACTTTAATTTTGATTATCATTTGTACCAATAAGACATATATTTATATGTTTGCTTAAGTTGACAGAGCAGTGTGTTTGCAAACAGGTTACAGAATGTTAGCAGCAAGTGGCACACTATTTTCATGGTTCCCATACCCTTCTGATTTTTAAAGAGGTCCTGGAATCCAACTGGAATTCAAATTCAATTTAAATATCCTGGAAACCTTGAAAATTACTTTTTGTCATATGATGTCCTGGAATTTTATAATAAAAAGTTAAACTAAAAATTTTGTCATAGAAAATGTTATTTTTCCACTTCAACTTTTCAGTGGACAATTTTGCAATTATCATATTACATCTCTAGCTATGGTTGAGTCTGGTGACTAAGAGGTTTTTGCACACATGCCGTGTTGTGTCTATAATGAAAGTGGGAGACTCAAAAAATGAAAATGACTCATGAAATTTGTCATTTTCACCTTAAAATCTGGACAACTCCTGGAAAATAAAAATCATTTTGGTGCAGGAACCCTGTACTTTGCTATGTTACAGTGAGATGTCTGCTATGCAGCTTTACTTACTGTTACATTATAGTGAGATGTCTGCTATGCAGCTTTCCTTGCTGTTACTTTATTGTGAGATGTCTGCTATGCAGCTTTACTTACTGTCTCTTTATAGTGAGATGTCTGCTATGCAGCTTGCTTAGTGTTATGTTACCGTAAGATGTTTGCTGTGCAGCTTTCCTTAGCTATGATGCTTAAGTAAAACGATTGCTATACAGTTTTACTAGCATAATGTTACAGCTTTATTTATTAGCATTATGCTACAGCAAGATGTTCACCATGGAGCTTTGCTTAGTGTTACAGTAATATTTTTTGTCATGGAGTTTTGCTTCGTGTTGTGTTACAGTAATATATTTGCCATGGAGCTTTGTTTGGTGTTATGTTAGTAATATGTTTGCCATGGAGCTTGCTTAGTGTTATGTTACAGTAATATGTTTTCCATGGAGTTTTGCTTAGTGTTATGTTACAGTAATATGTTTTCCATGGAGTTTTGCTTAGTGTTATGTTACAGTAATATGTTTTCCATGGAGTTTTGCTTAGTGTTACGTTACAGTAATATGTTTGCCATGGAGCTTTGCTTAGTGTTATGTTACAGTAATATGTTTTCCATGGAGTTTTGCTTAGTGTTACGTTACAGTAATATGTTTGCCATGGAGCTTTGCTTAGTGTTATGTTACAGTAATATGTTTGCCATGGAGCTTTGCTTTGTGTTATGTTAAAGTAAGATATAAAATTTTTATGGCATCAGGACTCCAGTGAAATTGTAAATGTCATGTGATAAATGATGTTTATTACTTAATACATTTCTTTTGAAATTGAGTTTTCTACAAAATATATGCAAGACATACCAAGATTGAGATTGATGATACAGTAGAAATATTACATCATAGTATGACACCACATCACTTTTCACTGTGCGATACAGTGTGTGAGTAAATACATAATTTGTGGGTCCACCAAGTTAGTAATTATTGTTTTCAACTAAGGAAGGTCCTTTTCCAGTCACACAGCAGTTAACTTTTAAAATATGTGTGATTAACTTGCATTATACACTGACTACTCAAGGACCAGTGAAATCAGTTCATTCAAAAGAAAATTAATTTGAAAAAAAAAAATTAAAGGGTTGGGATGACATTTAATTATTTCACTAGATCCTGAAATTTGTTAAATCTGAGTTGACTAAGTGGGACCCACTACAAATACAATCTTTATTATGTGTACCATTCTCATGTGTTTATGAGATTGGATGAGCAAGCTTCAGCAGTGAGTGTTTTGCCATGTACCATTTATACTTGTGATTTAGAAGCATGCAATACTGTATTGTGCCTTACAAAGTAATTGGTGCATATATTTATCACATTAATGAGCATTCTGTTATTGACATGGTGTGTACAAATATCTCTCTCTGTAAGTAAGGCTATCTTTTTTTAATTGATTTTGATGACACATGAAAATAGCAATCTGAAAACAATTTTCCTCACTTCCATTGCTGTGGGAAAGCAGTTTAACATGATTATATTGTATCCTCACTATTTTGTTTCTGCGATAGGAACATGTATATCTGTTTCTTCATAATTGTGTTTCTGCTGTAGGAACAGATATATGTGTGTGTGTGTATATGTGTATATATATATATATATATATATATATATATATATATATATATATATATATAATTGTTAACTGGAAATCCACTTTTTTTTCATTATTGTATATATATATATGTATATATGAATGCATGATATTCTTTTCCTTAAGACTTCTTCCCGAGTCTTTCAATGTAAATATTACATAGAGTGCAATTCCAATGTTTAACAGGGGTTTCTTTGAGGAGTCTCTGGCAAATACATTTATGTGTTTCAGAAACTGCTGGCCTGGTCAGATTTTTTTTTGTTGTTTCAATCAGCATAAAAAATTACACATGAAAAGCAGTAGTTAAAAAAGTGCTTAGATCTTTAGCAGTATGGTGAAATTGGTCCATCTTGGTATAACTCTGCAGTAGCTTACACATTTTTGAAGGAGATACTTATGTTGCCTAAACATATTTTTACATACTCAGATTTCTTGAAATAATTGTTAGCTCTACTGGTCATGGACCAGAAGAGCCTATATGATGGCACGTTGTCCGTCATCCATCCATATGTTGGCACAAGTTTATTATTGCTGTTACTCTACACTACTTGGAGGATTATGATGAAACTTCACAGACACGCACGTTTATTTACAAGGTCATGTTGGTCCTAAATAAAAATGGTGCCAGTAGGATATCCAATATGGTTGCCACTGTGGCCATCTTAAAAATCTTTATCATTGCTACTCCTGAATGGATGGTCATATCAGAATTGTTTTCACTAAAAGGCTTCTTGTAATTTCTAGTTGGCTGTATTCATAAAATATTATTGATCTCACATCCAGTATGGCTGCCATGACTGCTGTCTTGAAAATCTTGTTGCTCCTCCCAAATGGGAAGTCCTATTGACATGGAGTTTTCCCCAGAAGACTTTTTATGATGTCTAGGTGCCCTAAATGAAAATGGTGTCAATTTGACCTCAAATATGGCTGTCGTGGTGGCCATCTTCAAAATTTTGTTACTATTCCTACTGTAGGCATGGTCATATTGACATGGAGTATTCACCAAATGACTTCTAATATTTAATATCTAAATGAAAATTGTGCTTATCTACATCTGAAATGGCCATCATGATGGCTATTTGGAAAATCTTGTCTACTTCTGCAGAATGGATGGTCATATCAACATGGGTTTATCACCAGACAGTTTATTATGCGAGCTTGGTCCTAAATGAAACATGAACATGAGACCTTAATAAGGTTATCTACATTAGGACAAATGGAAAAAAGAAAGAAAAACAGCATTAATTGGATTATTATTTTTGGTAACCTGTTACGGTTCATTATGATCTAAACTGACCTTTCACTGAAGTTTAATGTCATGATGCAATGGCTCTATTAGTGGGGGGGGGGGACAACAGAAGACAGGAATGAAGCTTGTTTTCTACATCTGAGGACTGAGTATTGATTGTCATTTCTTCATGAAAAATGTTAACAAATGCATGTACATGAAAAGAGGCATTATTTCAAGTTAATTTATGTGATGTGTAATTTAGTATGTGACATCTCTGTATTAGACATTTTTAAAAATCCATCTTCTCTCAAGCATTAAAGTATATATGCTATAGTATATTTTTTTGTCAATACATGTGAAGAAAACTTGCTGTCGCTTTGTTAAATGGGCAGTTAATAGTCCTCACATCTTAATTCATACTGTAGTTTCTCTTGCACTGTTATGGTTTAGGGCATTTTTTATGCCAAAGTTCTTTTATGCAGCGTTGGTAAATCTGAAGTGAATATATATTAAATGGGGTTTCTGTTTTTGTAAGTAAAGTTGATAACTTATGACTTCATTATGTTGCTTGTTTGAAAATCATTGTATATCAACATTTATTGACATTTTTTCGAAAACCATACATCAGGTAGGAGAAGGAAGACAATAAACCCATACAAAATCTTGAGATTTCTTCATATGTTTTACACCATCACCACCACCAAACCAATCCCTAGCTAGTATTACAATGGTAATTTGAGAAAAAAATGTACACATGCAGAGAACACTGGTAACTGGAAGTATTAGCAATAAATGCTGAGATACTTAATATATTTCTTAAAATGAATACCTAAGCCAGCATCTAAAAATATTATATTCCTACCTTCTTGTTACTTTTAAATTGGTGAAGCACCTTTTGATTAATTAATTTGGGGGGAAGAGGAAAAGTAGTTTCAAACAGATTCATTTAATTATTTAGCAAAAATGTAACAAAGGCCTACTTAAAACGTTTCAAAAGCTGGAATATATGCATCCACCAAAAACATCTGACACAGAGACTTTGATATTTTCTTGCATTCTGAGGCCATGCAGACATGGACAAGGAAGTAGTTAAGCAAAATTCTAAATAATCCATTCCACAGATTCTACCAATTACTGTCAGTCTAGTCCTGTAACATACAGGTACTTGCCAACTACTATGTTTTTGGCTTATTCATTTCAGTTTAATATTAGTAATACATTCCCTGTCACTGCCATATTTCATTGCCTACCTTTCCAGGACAGAAATTACCTTCGGTGGTATAAGACAAATTCCATCTTTCCATTAGTTGGTAAGATACAGAAAGGTCAGAACTAGAAATAACATGGACCCAGAGCATAGGTCAATGCACAGTGACCATCCTCTTTTTCTATGAACGTTGTTTTGAATCGGTTAAAATCATCATACTATAAGTTTCTGTATAGCACAAGTGTTTGCACCCTCAATCCCGTATATACTGAGTTGTAGTTCAAACCCACACGAGTTTTAGGCATCTGTTGTTCAGTTTTGTCAGCACTGCTCTTTATGTTATACACTTTCTCTTTGTTAAAAGGTTAATTCACAATTGTTCTCAGTTTTATCCTAATCAAAATTAAATTATTTTTGGTTTCTTCCAGCAGGGTTCCCGTGCCCTCCAGATTTTTAAGGAGGTCCTGGAATCCAACTGGAATTTGAATTCAATGAAAATATCCTGGAATTTGATATTTAAAAATTGAACTAAAATTTTTGTATGAGAAAATACGTTATTTTTCCATTTTTACTTGGCTGTGAATGGTTTTTGCAACAGTCATCATATTACGTCGGTAGCTATAGTGGAGTCTTGTAACTAAGATTTTTGCACATGTACCATATTTGTGTATTTAATCAAAGTATCAGACTTCAAAAATGGTTCCTGAAATTTTTCATTTTTTCCTTAAAATCTCCTGGAAAATAAAAACCATTTTGGTGAAGTAACTCTGTTCCAGACTCTTGCGTAGGTACATCTCCTTTCATCGATATAATTGCTTGTGACCACATTTTAGTATAAATATAATATGAGAACATCTAGTTTGATGAATCGTCGACTAAATGTTATGTGTTTATTTTTAGATTTGTTTACGGGGTCATATACCAATATTCCGATAGTGTGTTCCAATCAGTATCATTTATAGTGCTTCAGTCTCGAGCTCCACGCATACCATCGTCAGGTTGGTCATAAATGAAAATGGTGCTGCTTGGACATCCAGGATGACCGCCATAGTGGCAGTCTTGGCAATTAATTTTTAAAATGCAGCTCCTTTAAAATGGGAAGTTGTCATGAAAACAAGAAATGGCATTTTCACCAGAACACTTTTTACGAGGTTGGTCCTAAACGAAAATGGTGCTGATCTGATGTCCTGATATTCAATTCTTTGAATAATAGTGGCAGGTAATGAACAGGCCATTTCGACCATTCTTTGAATAATATAATGGCAGATAATATACAGGCCATATCGATATATTTCATGAATAAAGCACAACGTGCGGCCAACGACTTTGCTTTATCTGCTTATTTTTACATCATAGGGCGTGGCTTTAAAAATCGCTTAATTCGCCCGCGCCCTTGAGGAAGCTGCAAATATCTGATCTAAATAACGTGAAGACCTTGAAAGATTAACTTTTATTACTACCATCACTATTTAGTACGTCGCTGTTTCATCACGACCCGACTACAGATAAATATATAGTAGCAGTAATCACACGTACACACGCACGCACGCACTCCCACATCGCAAGAGAGAGAGAGAGAGAGGATGTATCTGGGTCAAAGTTATTGTTTGTAATGTATGTTGCACTGGTACATTTCATGGTCGAAGATCGATGATTATTGATGTTGCACGACATTCCCTTTACTGTGACATGTTGACAGAAATTTTATTTCTCGAATCATTATCTGTTATACGTCAAATAGTCAAAGGCTTAGTTGAAATGTACATTTTCATTATGACGTAAACTCAAATTATACAAAATGACTTTGAATGAAATATTGTACAATGTGTGCCATGGATACCAATGTGTTGTGAAAAATGAATATATATTAAATTGAAATTTAGAAGATGCATATGGCGACTAGTTATAAAGAGAGATACACAAGAAAGAGTTCGGTGTCAGTTAAATATTTTACTGATGTGAATAAGAACAGCAATAATTATACATAATTAGATATATAATTTGAAAGCTTTTCAAAAGCAGAACACTTAATAAAACATTTTGTTTATTTTATTTATTAGAATATTGATATACACGAGATCGAGCAGCAGGTCTAGCCAATGTATGTTCTCTCCCTAGAGCACGATACATGATTTTGTAAAGAAATTCCGTATAATAAATGCAAGTAAATATGTTGATGCTAACAGGATTATCTTGCGAAGATAATAATAATAATAATAATAATAATAATAGAAACAGTGTATTATCATAAAGCACAATCTATTCAATTATTTTGGGAATTTAAATATCAGAAACGTTTTTTAAAAACCCTCCTTGTAAAGCATTTTTAATTCCAATATGATATGTTCGTGCTGAGAAGAAAGTCGTAGTTGTCGTATACGTACCGTTACTAGAACAGTAACGTTATATCTGTGTAAGGGGCGCTTTGCAGATACTACCAATTCTGAGGGAGTGCCAGGTGTAAGGTGATGTTTGCATTTGCAACATGCATAGTGGAGAGACTGTTGGCATACCTCTATGTTACATTCATGTACTGTGGCTGAAATTTCTTCAGATACTGTACATGATCTAAGCACACAACTAACAAAAACGGCTCTTCGCGTGTGCTTTAAAAACAACCTGAATTAGTCCGAAGTACACCATCTTGAGCGGTTATCAAAATAGGGAAAACGAATTTTGCCAGACTGGAAACAAATTCCTCTCCTTAAGTAAAAAGATGTTATCGGCTCATTTTTTTTAACCATTTATTTTACCTATAAAAGAAGCAAAAATGACCAAGCCGAACTAACAGTTTTTTGTTGGGTGCACATCTAAAGGGAATAGTAACTCAAATTATACCCATTAATCATACAGCAAAATAAAGGAAACTAAAAATTTTTTTTATTCAGTACCTAAGATATGTTAGGTCTATTTGAATATCCAGGAAATTCGTTTTACTTTAAAAATCAAATCATATGAAAAATACGAAACTGTAGCAACTTTATCTTTGACCAGAAGTGACTTAAGTGAATGTAGGCTAATACGTAGGAGACAGCATGCCGAAACAGAATAATAATCACGTAATTTAAATCATAATGTCGGAATATTGTGGTTTTAAGAGTTGAAAATTTAAATTGTGACACAATTTTCGCACCTGATGGTATATTGTTTTCTTTTGTTTTTGATACATGAAACATTTTGTTAACCTAAAATACAATCATGCATACATTAGAGACAAAATTAAGGGCGGGGTCAATTTTAAAACGGGATAATTATTATTTACTTATGGAAAATGACATTATTCCTGATGATGTACTGCATTTATATATACAACAGGATGATCAGGGTTGGGATTGGACTTTAGCGAAGGCACTGAGAGCAACTTTCATGAATGAGATGTTTATTTATAATGTAATTGAATGATGAATGAATCTGATACCAAACTTGTGCGCATAAAATTCAAAAACGAGTTTAACGGAATGGAACTGGAACTAATCAGATCATATAACTTAAACGATTAAAGAGACAAGAATCAACGTATGAAACTCATAAACAAATATGATTGATATATGGATATAGCAAAATAGACGATTAATGTATAAAATTCAAACATCTGAAATGAACAATTTCATTTATCATCGAAGATTAGGATTTACATAACTATGAATAGGCTTTTGATTCTCTCTCTCTCTCTGATTTGGGTTTATAACGTAGCTTTAACAATTTTTCAGTCATATCGCTACGATGTCTGCAGTGTGGCAATTTATAATGATGCGTAGCACTGGGGCATCATGCCTCAGACATGTAGCATCATGTCCCACCCAGTCATACTATCCCGACACCTGGCCGACCAGTCCTAACACTAACCTCTTAATCCTGAGCGCCAAGCGAGGCAGCTGTTAGTACCATTTTTTAAGTCCTTGGTATGACTCAGCCGGGGTTCGAACCCGCGACCTCCCGCATCCGAGGCGGACGCTCTAACCACTTAGGCCACCGGAGCGGTCGGTTCAACAGCTCTGGTCGAATGGTTAAGAGCCACCACGTATGGCTCGCCCCTCCCAGTCTGCATACAAATGCCTCAAGAGCCCCTTTATTCGCTGTAGACCCCTTGGTCCAGATACTTTGGTCCCTCATTGCGAGAAAGCCAATGCCGTCCCCCGTGCCAACGTCACCATCGACAGCAACATAAGGGTTATACGAAACGCCAGAATTCTACGACTCCACATCCAAAATCAGCTATAAAATATAATGACTAGAGCCGTGCAGCACAGTCAAATACATATGCAATGATATACGTTACGTATGCGCGCACGTGAAGTTGCTTCGCTAAATATTAAATCATTTCATCAGTTCTGTACAATATTATTATTATTATTATTATTATTATTATTATTATTGACTAGGTTCGTACATGAATCTGTATCCAACAAGAATAATCTTACTGAATTAAAAGAGCTCGAAATTTTCTCATCCTTCAATACACACAACGTATAAATGAATTCGATTAGTCTGTTCACAAATAAAACGGTTAACTTGAAACAGACTATAATCTAATAGCATGGCGTTGTATGACATATGTCTGTCAATCTGTAAAATTTAGAAAAAGTACTGAATATTGTATATATCAAACAATTCTATCACAATATGGATAGCGAAGAATAATGAAATTGTATATTTTACTTCAACAACTGAAGATTGCTTCCGTTAAGGGTATTGGTGCATTCATTTCTCAACATACAATCATTACCTGATTTGGTTGGGCCAAGGCGCTGTAAGGCATTTTGTTTTACATGCTATATGTTGGTCAGAAAGCCACCCTTAAAGGTTATTGGTGTGTTTCAGAATCACACAATCTACCTGCTTTGGCCGAGCAGAGCCCGCTGTAGAATATTTTGTCTTCCAGGCTTTTTGTTGTTCAAGAAGCTTCGCCATAATGTGGACAGCTTCCCGACACAGCTCGTTGTGTTGTGATAATACAATCAGACTTAGCTGAACAAGTACCCTGTTTGTAGTGAAATCCACGGCGAGACAGCTTAAGATAATCGGTTTTCCCACTGCAGGCACATTTGCTCGTGGGTGAAACGAGCTCAGTATTTCGAAATAACTAACGATATAATAACTACCCTCAGGTAACACTGTATGCGGAAAGGAAACCTGATCACATTTTCGTTCAGGTATAATGCATAAACATTAAGTACACTCAATTCCGTGACAAAATAAAATGTCTATAATCAATTACATTATAGTTTACGAACAAATTAGGTTTCTTATAAACAGTCCTACGAGGGTATCTGATACAGCTGTGAATAAATGATGAACCGTCAGTGGCTTCATCATCAAGTGTATAATTTGTTAACGAGAAATAGGTATTTTCAAATATACTGTCCTTGTGTGTAGGATATCTGAAATTTATACTGCGTACGGAATATGAATTTTTATTCAGATCATTGCAGACTAATATCTCATCAAGTAACAAGAAGCTTCTCCATAACTCACTCAGGATTTTTTTAAAGAAAGTTATAATGTTGTAATGTATTTATTCATATAGTGTTTGCCAGCTATTTTCTTCAAATAATACGGAGTACGTAATATAATGTTTCCTTCGAGACCAGTTCTAATTCTAGCAGCTTCAAGTTCTGTACATTTTAGCAGATACAACTGGTATTTATAGGTTACTGCATTTCTATGGGAAAATATGAACAAGGTTTTCTTTCGGAATAATACTGTACGGCCTTTGGGAATACAGTATTATTCCGAGAAAAAGAAGTCATATTTTTCCATACAAATGCAGGAAACTTTTAATTATATACTCATTTTCCTGTTTTACCTAAGGTTTAAATATATTTAAAAAAATACACCACAAGAAGCAAAATAATTGAATTTATGCTGTATTAAAAATAAAAACACAACCGTAGATTCTTCACTGCACAATAACAGTATTAATGCGCACATAACAGCGCCCAAGGATTATAGTTTAAATTGAAATTTAGAGTCATTTTGTGAATGATTTCTCATTGCAACAACTTTTACATTTGGTTTGGAATTGATGGAATTTTTTTTATGTTGATTCAACTCAGTTCTGCTTTTCTGATTATGATGGACTGTTGATCAAATACAGTGCAGGATGAAGAACGTGATTTCAGTTGGAAATGTATTCGAAATATTCCAGTACAGTTACAGCGTGCATCAGATTTTGCATGACATGTCATTCGGATTTGCAGAACAAAGAAAGTACATTTTGAGGAAATTCAAGATGCATAAATGTAAGTATATTTATTACCATTCTTATTACCAGCTAAAGAAGGCGCATGTTAATGCTCTGTCACTTGCATCTCGCTTTTGGAGGGACCCCAACTATGACCTGTAGCATACAGTGTGTGTCTTCTATCGCTAGCCTAACATTGTATCAAAATAATTACACGGGGAAAATTGCAAAGCAGCCGTTGAGTGACATTCTATTTAGCCAGCGGAATTAATATTTTTGGGTCGTCTTGGCGTATTGGCTCTGAGGCTCTTAGTTTCCTACCCAAACCTTCAGCTGCATTTGTTTTTTCGAATCTAGTATTTCGACAAACTTGTAAAATATACGTCTCTGATAGATATGCGATAGCCCTTGGCCTCAATATGCTTTTTATGCTATTTTTCAATTGACCCTAGAGGGCACTGGTCATAGTCTGAATCATTCTATTTGCGAAAAGATACGAATATTTCTCCTAATAACTGTTTCAGTGATCTGAACGGTATTTTCAATCACTGCGTCTCTCACATTTGTTGTTGACATTGCGAGTATCACTTCTTTCGTGTGCTTGTTTGAAAGTTTCGTTCTGACTCAGTGAACTCGTCCACATCGTTAACCTTATCATCTTTACTTTCAAATGGACGAAACAGCTTGTTTAGTGCATTCACAAAAAAAAAAATCAACCAAAACCTAAAGCGCCTACTATATGGGTGTACCTGGTTTATTTACAAAGTCGTTCCTAATACATTATACAATTGTTAGGCACACGTGTCGTACACGTGCGTGCGATATCAAGATGTTCAGTATCTTAAAATAGTGCACGATTCTGACAATGTAAAGTTAACAGAGATAAAAATGAGCACATAATTAGTGTGCAAACGCACCGAACAATGCTTGCATATTCTTGGATGGGTCGAATAAATTCTAAATACATTTTCTTAAGAATAATTTTTCTATGAAGTTGACATTTAAGATATTTAGTCAACTCATGTTCTTCAGTGAAGATATTACTTGTCTGCCAATTCCAATAACGTCAAGATATCCATGACTGTCTTGTTTGCCAATCATTACTTCATTAAACAAAACATCAATCAACATTCAAACATTAATATTTTAAGAGTAAACCATCTTGTGGAAATATAGTATGTCACAACAGAGAGCCTTGACAAAGCAGTCATGGTTCAGTTTCTACATTGTGATCTTAGCAAGGCATTTAGCAAGGTATGGAAATATAGACTGTCTCAAACTTGAAAATATGCAGTATTCCAGATACACATGATAACTGGATTTTAAACTATCCAGAGAACAGACAGCAAAGAATTCGATGGTAAGGTTTTTAATTAACCCGGAGAACAAGCTAAGCAGGAGTTGCACAGAGATCTGTCCTTAGTCCACAACTATTTCTTATCTACATATATGGCATAACTGAACATATTTTAGGATTAAAATTAACTCTAGGAAAAAGCTTTTAAGTTGGTCTTTACTTTAGAAGTCTTCATTTCGTTTACTGAATGTTTAATGAAATAAATTAGAAGATACAATTGAAAATAAATCGGTAGCTCCCAACTAGACTTTGTATTAAAATGCGACTGTGATCATGATATGATAACAACATCCACAACAATCCGATTAAATACAGTCCTAGATCTGAAATTACAAATTTAACAAATGAACCTGCAGGAATTACTGCCAAGTCAAGTATTTGCATTGATCTGTTAAATACAAACAATGTATTCATTATTAATTAATGCTGTTCGCTCAAACCACCCTTCCATAGCAACCAGTGTCCTATAGTAG
Source organism: Megalonaias nervosa (assembly GCA_016617855.1). NCBI lineage: Eukaryota > Metazoa > Mollusca > Bivalvia > Unionida > Unionidae > Megalonaias > Megalonaias nervosa. Next base: position 18,763 of record JAECUM010094226.1, on the reverse strand, counting down.
CACAGCAAAGCATTCAAATCCTACACGTGTTTTTAAGAAATACCTATGGATATAAACCATGCGTTGGAACACTATGACTTGTCCAGTCTACTCGCCTCAGATAGAACAGACGAAACCAAATCTACTCTGACTGGAGTGTTAACCAATCTATGTGAATCTCATATACCACAAAACAATAAACATAAAGGCAAGTAACAAACCATTGATGACTAATGAAATTAGATTAACCATGCAAACATGTATAGAATGTATTGAAAATAAGATTTGACAATGAAAAGATACACAATCCTATCATTAGTGGACCAAATATAGACAAAAATGTAATTTGACAATCAATATAATTGGAGAATATCTTAAATCGTTACAGCCATCACTTCAACATAAGTATAAGTCTATCCGTTCATATAAATGATAGAGCTTGATAAAAAGCAACACTAAATTCGAAACTCAAGATGATCCTCCGCCATCATTATAATGTATAGAGGATCTTAAATGGGTAATGATTTAATACTGAATTTATGAAACGAATTCAATAATGTCCAGCTTTTGCGATCCATGGCGAGCAAAATCTGGACATTATTCAACGAGTTTCATAAATTTAGTATTAAATCATTACTCATTTGAGATTCTTGTTGAGATTTTATTTCAGTGGAAATTATTTAGATAGAAAAAAGAATGAATAATTTCGTTCATTCTGACAGACGGTGCACCTTTCAGTTGTTGTGCATAAAATATAGTCGCAAACAAAGTTGAACTAGTCAAATTAGATAGATTGTATTATTTTACAAACTACAAATCAAAGAACAAGCGTCCATTCAAATAAACAGATCATTTTATAACGACAAAATCATTTTTCAAAACAAAATGATCAATGAATGTGATGTCACTTAATTTGTTACGGTACACAGTAGGCCTAGAGCACATATTTACCCTAAAATGTCACTTTCGCAATTAAACATTACGTTGTTGAGATTTTCATGTGAAATAAGATTACTGGATGCAGAAATTCCCATATTTACTGTAATGTATTTATGACCGGATATTTTGCAGTATTTGATTTGGAACAATAGACTGTATAGAATATATAAACAAATTTATTTTTGAGTCGGATTTGCATCACATATTTATCGCGCAAATATGCTGTGGTTGGATAACGTTCTGTCATTTGGGAGACCGTTTAATGTCCACATTCTTCTGTGAACAGAGGTGAGTTTATTTACTTCTGTAAGTTAACATTTAAACCACGCTTGTATATAGGGTGGATTCTATGTTACAGATATACCTCCCCCCCCTCCATCTCCACCCACCCACACACTATCAAATGAGCAATACCCTTAGTTTTACTTCTTGTTGTTATTCTTGTCTTGAAGTTTTACGCCATTTTTCTTATGATTATGTTGTAATAAATGATGTAACAAACCTCTGTGGGGGTAAATTGTCCATATTCGAACAGCCGAGATAATTTGTCCTCAATTTCCTTTCGCGAGTCGAGTTAAAAATGGCCGAAAAAAACAAAACGTTCATTGAAAACGAAACATTCCAGAAGACGGGGTTAAATAGTTTTTTCCACGATCGCAGCCAATCAATAAAGAAAATACCGCACAACATTTTTATTGGCTTATTTGGACCAATCAGAATCATATAAAGTCATATGTTCACATGTTATAATATCAGAAATATTAAACTGCACACACTATAGGCAAAGTGTATCGACTATGTAATAAAATGGTTAATTTCATATTCATCCACTAAACAAGGCCGAGGCACTATGTACGAAAGGGAAATGGATGGCCTTGGAGGTGGTCACTATGTACAAAGGTAAATGAGGGAACCAAGAGGTGGGCCTTATGTACTTAGGGAAATGGGGGAAGGGAGGCGAGGACCGAAAAGTGGGTACATAGGGAAATGGGTGGGCTAGGAGACGGGCACTATGTACAATGGTCAATGGGGGAACCAGGAGGTGGACAATATGTACATGAAGAAACGGGTGGACTAGGAGGTGGGTCTATGTACATAGGGAAATGGGGTGGGGGCTTGGGAGCTGGAGATAAAGAATTACAGGATAAAAACGAATGACCTAACGTGGGCCATGAATAAGGTCCTCTAGCAATTATATTTGTTTCAAACTCATCCCGGGTGCCATCAGGGTCAGTCAAAAGTAACAACAGGAAATAAAAACCGAACGCACAGATCAATGGAAGGGCAGATGGTCAGAAATGCGAACACCGTGTTGCCCTCTTCAAGCGATGGCAACAAATGTTTATGCGCATGGACACCATTAATCATCTAGGCCTTCTTTAAGTTCAATATCACAGGGACTTTTAAAATATCTATATAAAATATTGAATTTAATCCAGCATTAGTATTTTTAAAAGGTATGTGGCTGCTTTACTCATTTCATATCAATGTCATATTATAATGTCCCTCAAATGCAGCCGACGTGTGGACACCCAACAGGTCTCAAAATCTATACATTGGAAGACCATTCTGGCTCATTGCAGTCGTAATGTTCTTCATGGTTTCCATCCATCTGTTAGCCAGACTGTTTGAAAAAGTCTTGAATATGTACGATCTATGTTTTGCTTCAAAATTCAGTGCATATGTTCCTACAAAATATAAGAATTAAGTTAATTACTTAATAATGTCTGATAAAACAACTTATATTGTGTGCTTGTATTTAGTTAAAAACATCTCAATTTTAAGCCTATCAAATAGATTAGTAAGAACAAGTTAAAAAGTAAAGCGAATTAAATAATACCAAATTATACATATATCACACGATGATATAAACAATTGTAATATTTCCCGTTGAATTTTGGCATGCATAATATTGTTAATATGGGAGTGTTACTGAAGACAGTTCTCGAATTGAACTCTATAATCCAGTATAACGGGTTAGTTTAGCGGACGTAAAATGAAGCGATTTTCTTTAAAACAAAGGGTTTCAAATTGGACGCGTGATATCTTGACCATTGTACACATAGTGAGGCTTTCATTTTGCAGGAACGACAACATTGTTGTGTTTCTCTTTTTGTGTACGTTGGATTGCTTCTGTACTAAACAATTCAATTGAGAATAGGGCCAAAATGATTTTGTATCCCATTCAAGGAGGAAATATAAGGAATAAACATATCAAGCAATCGGATTATATCGTTGGATTGACACATAATTAGAAATATTGTATTACCTTAATTGCCTTGATCACAATTAATAGGTTGTACTACTTGAATTTGTTATTCACAGGATACATGACAAAGTTGAATAAATTTTGCTGCACATTCCCGAAGTGATTTAATTTATTTATTATTCAATCATTACATCTGTACGAAAGATTGGGATCCCACAGCAGCAAGGAAACGTTCACTTTAGGTACTAATTATAGAAACTATACTGTCATTTTGTATGTTGAGACTGAAGACTGTGGAAGTATAGTCATTTAGCAAGATGGAGGACTGCTTCGTCCAATTTTAATTTGAAAATTTCACGAGATGATAATCAATGCGACCATATATAGCCAACACTAAATTTTGAAGGGACGTATCTGCACAATTGCAGCCACCGTTAAGTCACTTTAACTTTCTCCATCGCTAAACTAGCATGCGATACGGCGAGAATGATGTCAGAATAACCTACCATTGATGGTTTGAAGAGTTATATGTTGTATGTCGTTGGAATCTAGAGACCTCTCTTGTCGATTTGATTTGTTTTTCCACCTGAGGAAGAAGTGCGATGATGTGCCCTCCAGCCTTACGACCACAGGGTGGTCCCAACCCTTAGAGGTCTGTTTCATAAAAGAACCTTTAAAAAGATATAAAACAAAGTAAATCAAATAACCTGATGGCAATGTTGTACTGTCTATCGAGGCAAGTGTTCACTATCCAGGAGTCTTGAAATTCCTCTGTAAAAAGTGAACGTCGTGATTCTTCATACCATATGCATCAGAATCTAAGACATTCTAATAGTCTGTAATTTCTGCAATTAAATTTATTTTAATTGGCGTTACCATCACCACCATCTCTATCGTCATTATCATCAAAGACTTCTTCCTGTTCTAAGCGTGTTGCATAATATTGATGAATTATATATCTTGCAGCAATAAAGTATATTTGTTAAGCAAAATTGAAAACTGATCGCAATAATTGAAAAAAATTGATAAAACATATACATTATGGAAATTTTCATAGATTTATATTTCTTCCTGCTTATCTGACTACAGATGCTTAATGTGGAGTATTATACGAAAATGTTTGACAGATCGCTTTGCATGAAAACTGTAAAGTAACTCTGATCATGGATGACCATTCCGTAGTTTCGTGTGTCAGGTAACAGAAACAGTTAATGAACTATACAAACATTAAAACACATTTCGTAAAACCAACCTGTCAAAATTGAAGATGACGAGTCTTTATCGCCTTTAATGCCTTGATTGCCGTTGAGTTTGTTCAGTGTTTCCGTCTCAATGGCGTTGTTCACTGCTTTTAGTACCATGGTGTGCTTGTCATGATGACCTTTTTCCAGCACGTTTCGGTCTAAAGCATTTGTATTATTGAACGAGTCAAAATGTGACAGCTTATCACTCTTAGTATTGGCTTGATTGTACGATATAATAGGCCGTGGTAAAACATTTTGTGGTTTCTCTAATTCGTTTTGCTGGGTCGAAAGTTTCTGATATTTGAGTTGTCTCTCGCTTGATGTCGATTGAAGAACAAGTTTTGTCTTTCCTAGTTCTGGCAAATCTCTGATATGAAGATTCGGAGACACTGTAATATGATCAATGAGCTCTATCATGAATAGAGACAACATATTTCCTACTTTTGCATCGACGACGACATCATTAAAAGTGCATTAAAGATCAATAGTTTTGGAGTTTCTATCATATCTTATTGTGAAATGTGTTTCGTATGTGCCGCTGATGTGGGCGATTCCTAAAAGTTTTATCTCCTGCGCATCGTCCTGAATTTCGAAGAAGTCCATATCCGTCATATAAGCCATATTCAGTCCGTGTCTCTCGATATTCTGAACGAGCGAGTCGTTCATCGTGTCTTTGATCATTAGATACGGATATACGTTATTCTCTGTGGTCGCAGCAACTGAATGTGAATTTCCCGTTATGTATGAATCTAGGGAGTCATCAGGATTGATGTGCGCAACCAATGGAAACGGGTTGATCAACCGACTGATGATCTTTCTAAATCGTGGAATATGAATTCTCAGATCGACTCTTGTGATGATTGGAATAGACTTACTTTTTGTCAGTAGATGCAAGAGTAGCTGGTACACTGACGCGAAGAACTGAAATAGCGTGATCTTCTTCTTTTGTGTGAAGTTAATTATACTGTCTCGGAATCGAGATGGCAGTGTTGTAGAGTAGTAACGGTCATATATACTGTTGATAGGTTTGTAAGTTCCATCTCCGAGCGTAATGGGTTGCAATGTGCCAGCCATATATTTCAACCAGAACTGCTGTAGTTCGTTGAGTTTTGGTTTCAAGGATCGTTTTAAAGTTGACTGTATATTTGGGAATTTTGATTTTCTCTCAATGTCCTCAATGTCTGTGTTTTTCCATAGCTGTTCTCCAAGATACGCTATGTCCGTCTTGATGATTCCAAAGGAATTGAGATAAAATACGACTTTGTGTGCTGCTAACCTAAGAATTATTTGGTTGCTGTTATAAAGCCGAATAAATTTCACAGGCAATTCTTGGGTGATATCAATATGGTAGTTCATTCTGGGATCTCTTTGTTCTGGAACTGTTGACAGTTCCATGTCATTGTCAGATCCGATTAATGAGTCTGAGCCTATGCCCTGTACCAAAACTACAGTGGGCTCGTACTTTCCTCCTGTCGTTCGATGAAAAACAGTTCTCATTTGTGGATGTGGTTGATAGAGCAGCTCAAGGAGTTTTTTAAGTCCTCTTGTTGGAATATGCGGCGCCACATCAAAATCAACAAGAATGAGAAACGTATGGTCACCTGGTCGTTGCTCATAGTCCTTAAGTATTACTTCTTGGATATAAGTCACGTTCACCTTGTGGTACGCTGATTCTCCTGCACCGGCTGAACTTGCTTCTACTGCAGAGAGAAACCCAGAGATAATATCATCTGCAAGATCTGACATCGTTGTCTCGTCTGAAAGTAGCTTCAAAATGGGTAGCTCATAGCCAGTTATATTCGCAATTCTATTTACAAAGTTCATAGCGGCCATTGAATCAACACCTAGGCTCATGAAAAGAGTTTGTGGTTGCAGTGTTTCGACGTCTATCATGAAAACATCCCCAGCAGTTTTATGGACTATACCCAAAACCACGTCTTTTCGTTCCTTTTCTGACATTTCACGAAGTGTCTTCGGGTCCAAGTCAGCGAGTTTTGTTGATGCAGATGCTTGTGAGATCTGATTTTTGAATTCAGGGGATATAACCGATTCAAATGTTGTCTTCCAGCTTTTGCTCGCACCCTGTATCAAGTTTTTGGTAAACTTTGGCCAAACAAATGAGTTGTATGTGATCTGCGGGACGTTCGTTGACAATGCGTGCAAATGACATGATCTGATCTGTGGAACAGAAAGACTGTTGAAACCTTCTCTACGCATTTGTTCTTCAACCACAGTATTGTCCTTTGCCATACCGATTGCTAACGGTCCCCAGTTGATACTTTGTCCACATAGTCCTCTCGCTCGTCGGTAGTGAGCTAAAGAATCCATAAAAGCGTTCCCAGCTGCATAGTTAGTCTGCCCTCTGTTTCCTAAAACAGACACAATTGAGGAGTGCATAACAAAAAAATCTAGCGATATATTAGCAGTGCATAGGTGTAAATTCCATGTCCCCATTACTTTGGGATAAAGAGATCCTTGTAACTGTTCATCTGACATTTGGATCAACAAAGAGTCTGACAAAGCTGCAGCCCCTTGAAATATACCCTTGATTTGTACATTTGGAAACTGTACTTCTATAGACCGTATAGCATTTTTGAGGGATGTAACATCTGTAACGTCTACTTGCATGCTCACAATTTTACTGCCATGCCGTTCTTTCACATCATTAATCATCTTCGACTGTGACGAATCAGAACCACGTCTAGAGAAGATAGCAATAGCACCTGTTCCTTTCTCGGCAAGTAGGATAACAATTTCCCATCCCAATCCCGTTAATCCACCAACAACGATGTAACAACCACTTGACCTGAACAAAGTTTCATCTGTGCATTTTGATTTCAATTTCAAAACTGCAGTTTTCAATGAAAGCGTCGGTGTCGGGATAGGAAAAACGGAGCTTACTCCTGCTCTGTCACTATTTCCAAGCTTTCTGAAATTCACAGACTGTTGAGTAATGGTAAAGATTCTATCATCAGATATGTGGGACGATGCAATTATTTTATGTGATCGTTTATTCCAGCTGAATATCATGGGAAGGGAGCCGCGCAGATTGCATGGTGAAAAGATGCTCTCAGTTCCAAGTGTAACGATTTCAAGATGACTGTACTTTCTTTGAATCAATCGTTGAAGGGAAACCGGTAGAAATTGATGCAATGTGAGTAGCTGACGAACATTACCAATTTTGAAAACTTTGTGGAGCCATTCATGTGTCGATCTCAAAGCCGTGAGGTAAATCATTGCTGTTGGTCTCAGCTTTGCGCTCGTGTTAGTCTCCGTTGAAGTTAAAATTGTTACTGTTTGGTTGCAGAATGTGAAAAGACTTTCGACAACATCCCGCAAATGCGAAGATTCCTCATCTATGATTGCCAAAATATCGGCATTCTTTTTGAACTCCTTTGCTAATTCCAACAGGATAGTTGCGAATGTCATCAAACCCGGTCGGTAACCCGGAAGACTTTCAATTGGACAAGTAGCATAGCGAGGTACATTAACGTGTGTTCCAGCAATCAACGGATAGCACACAACAAGTTTCTTTTCCTGAGCAAAATTATCTTTTCCAACATTTGATCCTGTTTCATAGCCAACAGCCTCAAGGCTTACAATTTGGTATTCACACTTTTCCTCTTTGCTCCATACGTCTGCGCAATCTGCATCTTGTTCTTCGGTCAGAGAGTAGATTGTTTGATCATGAAGACATATTTCATTAAGGTGCACCATTACAAATTCGCCACCTTTTTCACTGCCTTTTTCATGGGTGTAATTATCAGTTTCTTCTTCGTCTGTTACTATCCAAAAGGGGTCATAAATTATGTTTGGAAGAGATGATTTAACCAAGGCCATGTGTCCACTATCCAGTTTACTAACAATGTATTATAATATAAGAGACCTCCGTGAATTGCAAGTTCTTCAGAAAATTCGAGTGGGAGGTTTCCAGAAGCAACCGCAGAGATCAAACATCCAAGCTGAACCTTCCCAGATTTAATCGTCGGATTGATGTCAATTAAAGTTATGTTCTGCAGGAAGCCCTTTCTCTTCTACAGCATTCCTTCTTTTTTGACAGATCTCGCTAGGCTCCACAGTTCAGCTCCATAAATATTCGATTCTGATGTCCCAGACGGTGTAATAGCTTGAGTTCCTTCAGTTACAACGAATAAAGGAACTAATTGTTGTCTCTCATGCATTAACTTTATTAGTTCTGCTAGCTGTTTGAAGGAAGATTTCAGTGTATCCAAAACTAACCTACTTTCCTCAGTCGGTGACTCTAGTCTGTGTCCGGGTAGAAATATTATCCCTCCTATGTCTTTTGAGCCTTCCATCTCAAGAACATCAGCAAAGAAGTTTTTGTCTACTTTCCTTGCGCTCATGTGGATCACTTTTAAGCTACCATTCACGGGAAGGTTTCATATGTCATCTCCGACCTTGTTACATGTCAATGTCATGAATGTTTTATTCTGGCCCTCTTTGGCAGCATGCATTACGCTGTCAAACGGTCATAGTTGCCAAGATTGCCAGAAGGCAAGGTCAGTGTCATCACTTTTTCCGTCACTGATTTTCTGAGTGTGGAAATTTTGATATTCGACAATAACATTGCCGTCGAAGAAAGTCAGAAGCGCATTGTAGTGACCTTCAGGGTAAACTTTGGTGTAGGTATACATTTTCTGCTGCAAGAACTGGTTGTATACGATATTCCTAACATCTTTAGGTAGCCTCTTCTCATTTGTATTGCCTGTAGAGATAACTCCTATCATCTGAAACATGGCGTCTAGCACTGCTGGATGGAGAATGCTCCGATTCAAATCCGCTGATATACTTTCTGGTACTAGTATTTCCGGGAAACATTCATTCCTGTTCCTCCATGTTCTAATGTTTAATGTTAGGGTATCTCCATAGGTCAAACCAAAATTTCCGAGGCTTTCATAAACGTCACATTCCTGAGTACAACGGTCCCGAATGGATTGAATATCGATTGGTGCCCTTCTGGGTAGGGTCCTTTTGCCGATTGTTCCAGAAGTGACCAATGTAGCTTTCTTTCTTACGAAGAATTGGATGTTTCCGTCAGTTGCTTTTTTAAACTTACGGATAGCTCCTGACTTCTGCCATGTGAGGGTGAAAATGGATTCTTAAATTCCAACGAAACTTCTATATTGTCTGGAGTAGTTTTGAAAATATGTGTCCCGATGAAGAATGCAGCTTCTGCATAGGTAGCACCTGGTACAAGTACCGTATCTTGTAACTTGTGATCATATACAAAAGGTGTCGAAACTGGATCAATATGAATTCTGAAGTTCCATTTTCCTGTTGTTTGACTTATGAATGGATGTGATCCAGAAATAATAGTTTCCTCCCTGCGCAACTGTGTGCTCTCTGGTTCAAAGAAACCCTTTACTCTATTAAAATGATATTTCGGAACATCAGTGACTATGCATTGATTGTGCATTATTTTTTCCCATTCCTAGTCCACCCCGTTTTCATAAAGTGACCCAAGAGACGCAAGAACGGCGCGTCTTTCGGCGTTTTCTTTCATGGTACTAAGGCAAAGCTTATCTGCAGAGGGAAGAATACTTTTGATATGGGCGTAAAGCACAGGTTTCGGACCAATCTCTATAAATAGATTTAGACAATCCACCCTAGAAGATTGTTCGATTGCTTGGCTGAATTTGACTGGATGTCGTATATTTCTTGCCCAATAGGTAGCTGTTGAAAGACTTTCGTCGATAATTTGCTTTCCAAGAACTGTTGAATGGTGCTCAATTGACAGAAAGTTTTCTCCTAAACCTGTTTGGATTTCTTTGATTTCATTTTGACAACTATCAACATGCTGGCTGTGATAAGCACAATTGACGTCCAGCACTCGGATAAACACATTTTCTGACTTGTACTCAGCTTTTATGCGTTCCTTGATTCTCTCAATTGCATCTGAATCGCCAGATAATGTGCAGGAATCAGGGCTACTGTATACAGCAATATTAACATTTCCCTCCTCCTCCACACATATATCTTCAACAATGTTGACATTCATATTGCTGACCACCATCATTTTACCCCCATCTTGTCGGCAAGAATTCTTGATCTGTGGTAGATTATTCTCACAGCATCTGCAAGACAAATAGCTCCCGACGCATATGCTGCTGCAACTTCCCCCACCGACTGACCAACAACTGCGTTTGGTTCAATTCCCCATGATCTCCAGAGATGTAGAAGTCCAATCTGACAGATGAAGATAGCCAAGTGACCCTTGAAAGGATCATTTAATTCGGCCGAAGTTTCAAGTTTTTCAAATATAGACCATTTTGTCATTGGGGTAAGAAGGATGTCGATTGCTCTAACTGCCTCCCGAAAAATAGGTTCAGATAATATTATTTCTCTACACATGCCATTCCATGTTGTGCCAACACCGCAGAAAACAAAGATAAACCTAATATTCTGAGCACGCGGAGGCTTCCTTGTTTCGACAGTATTTAGCACTGTATCACAGCCAATGATGACATCTCCTTTCGTGACTGCCAAAAGTGAAGCCCTGTATAGGAAGTGATCCCTTCTGCATGTCGAGGTATAGGCCACATCAGCTAAATTGCAGCTTCCTTCTTTCTCAAAGAATGATTTCATATGTTCAAGACAACCACGGAGAGACACACGGTCTGCAGCAGAGATGCAAATCAAATGTGGCCCAATAACGTCCACATTTTCCTTAACCTCTCTGTTGGAAACCTGAATTTGCTGAATGACAGAATGACTGTTTGTTCCACCAAATCCAAAGGAGTTTACACATGCGACCCGTTGGCCCTTCTTATCAGACTCCCAGATTTCATTCTTAAGGGGAACTCGAATGTCATACTGATCGAAATTTATTTTCGAGTTGAAATTCTTCTTCTCTAAATCAATATGTAAAGAACGAACAATAAGGCCATTTTTCATCACAAGCAGAACTTTTATAACTCCAGCTACACCAGCTCTGGCTTCCAGGTGACCTATGTTGCTTTTTACCGAACCCATCGGAATTTTTCTCGTCGCTTTTTTCTCTCCAGTGAAGAAGTTTCCCAATGCATTAGCTTCTATAGGATCTCCAACCAGCGTACATGTTCCTTCATAAAGAAGAACATATAATAAAACAATACTCGGTGCCAAATTATGATCTTTTGCTTACTGTATAATAACTCGAGCTTGTTAATAACACAAATGGCGCTGTCTGTTCTCGCTACTTAGTAAATATTTCCTTGGTTGAACACTTTATTAATCCCATGACGCCATCAATGTGTTGTTGCGTCACAGTTGTTTGATTTTTGATAAAACGGTCAGGTGACAATTGTTTTGGGATTGCCTATACTTTTATAAATTATGGGACTCATTTAGTTTCCCAAGCAGAATTCTAACGGAAACTATCAAGTTGGAGACTTTATAGTGAAAGAAGTGGAATTTGTTTCATTTCAATCCGATTTAAAATGTAGTGACAAACCTTTTCTCTTTAAAAATATCTTTTCCACCATATTATAGTTCAAGTGCATATATTTCCAAACACTTTCTGCGGTCGTCGGCCACATTCTCGAGCAATGCTGCTTACGGCCAATTTTTCCATAAAGTTACTAAAGATTTAAAACATCCTGATGCCATGGCGATTGAAAAGCCACTAAGGACCCAAGAAAAAGATGTTAACGGATTTGAGGAAACTTTGATTTTAGAAGGGCAGAAATTTAATGAACAACACAAAAACGATGAATTATTCGAGCGATGCCCCATGACCTACATCATCCTAAGATATAATTTTGAGCCTGTACCTCTTTAATTAAATCTTCGTGAATTGATACCATTGGAGAAAAGAAGGCCTTCAGTACAATCACATTAGGTGATCATGTAAATGCGTAATTGAAATTTAATCACGAATTAGGGTTTTGAGAGCTGGCTCGTCATTATCAAATAGATTCGCCAGAGGAATTCAGGAATTTTTTAACTACCGATTTTTATTGTAAGAGAATGGTAGAAGATCGCGCTTGATTGAACCCAACTTCCTTAAATTTTATACCGATGAAACTGGCATGGAGTACATGACTCTGATTGATAAAACAGTTAAAAATGAATAATCAGGCTTGTTTGGATGACTACGTTGAAGAAACACGAAACAAACGAACACATACAACTGGCACATTTACCTATCCTTAAAAATCAGTAAAGGTCTCGAATGAAAGGAAAGAGAAGACATCAAAATACTGCAGCAAAGAGGGGCTGAAATCTACATAATGAGCTGAAAAACGATATACAAGTGATCCTTTAAAGCCAAAGCAATTCTCCTCATTCACGTCAGAGATTTCTAAAAAAATGCCCGAGTCCAACGTTACAATCACCGGGAGAAAGCAATTCAAACTATTAGTGATGTTGAGTTTTGATACCAAAACTATTTTGTTTATGACAGTTACCAAGTTTGAGGAGTAATGTAAAGACTTTCAGAGGTATATCTAGTTATATAAAAAGTTATCACTTCTGATTTGGAAAATATGCTTATTGGTGGTCATCAGTTGTCTGTATCAACTCGTTACATCAACCCCCACGTGACTTCATCTCAGAATTTTCAACCCCATGTCAATCATTCAGACAGATTCAATACCGTAATAACGTGTTCTTCTTACACTCCAATACTCAAAGCACACGACAGGCTTTGCCAGTATTCGTACCTTCAGCAACTGCACATTTCATTGCACAATTAAAAGAAATGAACGGGGCTACAGGCTGTTCGCGCTATTTACACGACATGCAGTTAAGTTACTGCTAATGTTGTGTACACTTTGTTTCATATTTTTGAAAAGGGCTTACTTCCTCTTGTTCGTGTTTTTCCTTTGTTTCATTGATAAGTTAATAAGTTACGGCATGTTTGTTTCAACATTGAGTTTGCACGATACATCAGTTGTTTTTATTCGGGTCATGTCCATATGATTATGAACAGCGGAACATACTAGCAATGGATACAAATGGTATTTATTTTTTTATTTTGGGGCTAGAGAAAAGATCGAATTGGTTAGAACGCAAGAGCATCAAAAGCCAAACAGATGAGGTATTGGCTCCTGTATTGTGATTCTGTACCGGCTCGGTATTCTTTGACAAAATTTACATAAAATCCAACGTACTTTCTGTCATCTATGAGTGATCAGGTCAAATTTCGACAAATACTCAGACATTATTGGTAATCCAATAGTAATTTTGGTTACATTGATAGACTCTTTCTTCGTGTTCCAGGATATTTATGCAAATATATGCTTACATCTAAAGTAAGGCATCCTAGAAAACAAGCCGATCAGAAATTACGTTTCTTTAATTCGAGTCCTTATTTGAATTTTTGAGTATCCATATAAACAATTGAACTATTCTATATGCAATCGTTTCAGCACAATCTAATTTTAAAGAATCTTTTTCGTCTCAAAAGGGGTTCTGTTTACCTGTTCCCCTTTTTTGAACAAGCTCAATTCAATCAATACGTGTTATAATGTCATATATGTTGCGACATAATCTTTTCGTATTTCGATGTGCACGAGTTAGACCATTGCATATTCAAATATTGATAATGAAATGTACACTTATAATGGTCGCGTCTGTATGTGCAAAGATGACAAAGTAAAGACATATAAAGAAAACATTCAGCAAAACAAACAAGTATAATAATAATAATAATAATAATAATAATAATAATAATAATAATAATAACAACAACAATAATAAATTGTAAATCGCGACTAACACAAATATCTGTAAATAGGACATTTTGCACCAAGTTTAGAAAGTGGCAAAACTTTTAACAAATCCAACTTAACTTTGTATTTTAAATGCCATGACTAACTACTGTACATCCGCTTTTAAAATACACCTTTCTACACGAATAAAATATAGAACTGTACAAATATTAACCTGTTATTATCAAAAGTAATTAAGAACGCATTTTAAAGCATTGAATATGATCAATGATTTCTGGAAGGGAGAAAATACAGATAAAAGTTCCATCCTTAAAGGATTGAAGAAATCACAAAGAAATAGAACAAACCGTGAGCTTCGATATACTGTATATCTTTGATTTGTCAATGTTCTGTCCCTCGTATACAGTTCTCAGAAGTTCTACCAGACAGAACGGAAAGTGCTATTCCTGGATTCTATAGAAGAATGCTTGATAATAATAGGCAGAATTAATATTTTAATACAAATAATACTATCATACAGGTTAAAGAATTTTTAATTCGTACTCTACGGAGAATCGAATATATATATATATATATATATATATATATATATATATATATATATATATATATATATATATATATATATATCTATATATATATATATATATATATATATATACTCTCTTTTATCAATGATTTGTAACTTGTACTTCAAATTATGGTCACTCATAAGCAGTAGCTTTTACATAGCAATAAAAGAAGGTTCTAAAGATTTTCTATAATGTGCTGTTTACTATGAATAATACCGTATCTAGTTTTTGCAGAATTACTACTCCGCATCCTTCACCTCTGGCATATCCGTCTGCCATGTCTGAAAATGCATGGCACTGACCTCTGGCGGACATCATCCGTGCCTTACATAGAGCTATAAATGTTTCCGGGTACAAGATGCTATTGACACCGCCACAAATTGCCATCTCGATTTCACCTATCATCAAATATATAGTTTGAGTGAAAAGCGAGAATATGCTTGCGTACTGTGCAATTTCCTATTTTGAACATAATTCTGATAATCAATAAATTTCCTATTTTGCATAAAATTCTGATAATCAATCCATCATAGGTTAGAAATAATTTAATTTGTTGTTGAT
Organism: Megalonaias nervosa; assembly: GCA_016617855.1. Taxonomy (NCBI): domain Eukaryota; kingdom Metazoa; phylum Mollusca; class Bivalvia; order Unionida; family Unionidae; genus Megalonaias; species Megalonaias nervosa. The sequence goes on along the minus strand of JAECUM010094226.1, from coordinate 3,585 downwards.
GTTTGTCTTCATGATGTAGTCGTTATTGCCAAAAGGGAATTGCCCCTCCGCCCTTTTGTTTTCCCGCATTTTTCGTTTATAAATGGATATGACTGGACCAATTTTATTTAATATTTTCGTACGTCCCGTATAAGGGATGGGATAACGATACGAAATCAGACTTATAAAACTGCCAAAAATATAAGAGAGTTGGACGAATCATATTCTTTTTTCATACATCTCGTATTGAGATATGATACCATTACTAATAAAACATACAATTCGCGTTATCAGCCACACTGCGGCGACTTACTAAAGTTGAGTTGGGGGATAACATTCTGGCTTTAAGAACACTTTGCAAACGAACTTAATGGCTCTGCAAGGCCAGTCTACAGTGCTTCAGCAAAGACTGAGATACAATGTCTGGTGACTCAGCACTGAATTAGCAGTTTTAAAATTAACAAAAAATTTGAAGGAAAGTTGCACACTGATGAAATTAAAGTATCTGTTTTAGGCGGTCGTTCTATATTATTACTAATATCACCTAAAGACAGGGTCAGTGCATTCTCTGGACATTTGTTTTATACCGTTTTAGCTGAATAAAATTAAATGGATTTAGAACATAAAGTTCAGTTGTTTGTACACGTTTTCTTTAATTCTGCTTGCTGATTAAAATGAAAAAAAATATAGCGAATTAAATGAATGGTCAACTGAACAATTTGCTTACATTTATAGCAAACGAACGAGAAAAGGAGGTCCTAATAGAGTGTCTGTAAATCACATGGATAACCAGGCAGTTATAGTTGACATACACAATACAAAAATAGGAAATAATGCCAAAATGGATTCAAGTACGTTTTGATGGTGTTACACACACACACACACACACACACACACACACACACACACACACACACACACACACACACACATGTATAGTATGTACGCTGTATCAATCATATACCACTAGATGTATAAATATTTCATTTAAAGGAAACGAGGCTTGATTTACTACAGGGGGCTGTGTATTGACCGAGTGAATGAACTCCTTACATCCCGAGTGTGTCCGCTACAAAATGTAGATCTATGCCTTTCGTGGCTATTCGCAGTCACCTTTGCATATTGTTAAATTTATTGTTTTCCTTTTTTAGTTTCTATTTTTCTTCACACAGATTAAATCAATATAATACACACTTATGATTTAAACACGAAAGATCATTTTAATAATAAAGTAGAGCACCACAAACACTTGGTTAGCTACACCATTCACATGAACGCTAAGCCATTCACCTACCGGCTCATGGAAATTAATGTGGAATAGAAACTAAGCGAAATAACGAACCAATAAGATGTAATTAAAATATTTTGATATATTTTCAGTTGATCTAAGTCATTATTCTGCTTTAGTAACAGTACCACCGACCATAAACTCTCTCTCTCTCTCTCTCTCTCTCTCTCTCTCTCTCTCTCTCTCTCTCTCGCTCCGGCAGCCTAGTGGTAGAGCGTCCGCCTCGGATGCGGGAGGTCGCGGGTTCGAACCCCGGCCGAGCCAAACCAAAGACTTTAAAAATGTACTAACAGCTGCCTCGCTTGGCGCTCAGCATTAAGAGGTGGGTGTTCAGACTGGTCGGCCTGGTGTCAGGATAATGTGACTGGGTGGGACATCATGTTACATGTCTGTGGCATGATTCCCCAGTGCTAAACATCACTATAAACTGTCACACTGCATACATCGTAGCGATATGACTGAAAAATTGTTAAAGCTACGTTAAAAATCTAAATCGCACACACACACACACACACACACACACACACTCTCTCTCTCTCTCTCTCTCTCTCTCTCTCTCTCTCTCTCTCTCTCTCTCTCTCTCTCTCTCTCTCTCTCTCTCTCATCCTTTGGTCAGCTTTACTAATTTTTACCATCATTCATAAGTCCAGAGATATCGTGGGATGACACAAACGAATATCCTCTACGTTCGTCATTTCATAGATTTTAGCCCGTATCTTGCTACGATGGTCCAGAGAGAGAGAGAGAGAGAGAGAGAGAGAGAGAGAGAGAGAGAGAGCCCTTTGGACATTTTCATATTTAATTAATAATAATCGATTTTTAGAACATTACAGGATGTTTAAAAAACAAAAACAAAACATTAAATACATTACATTATGTGAACCACGTAACCAAGGAATTTACTGTATAATGTCGACATGGTTTGCAACTTTGTATCATTGATAAACACTGTAGATAAATCCCAAGGAAAGTGCATACATATCGTTACGACGAACCATATTCTTGTCGGTTACTTGGTGTAATTTCTATTTCAAGGTTTTAATCCAACCCAAATTCCTTTTCTCTCTCACTCCACATTTCTGTGTAGTTTGTTCGTTTTGCATGAGAAGGGAGGGGGGAACAGAAATCAGAAAGGATTGTGATGAAAATGTGTACCATATTAAATTCATTTAGAAAACGAGGATTATTATTACTTTTTGTAGTTATTTTCATACGTCCCTAATGATTAATGTGTGGAAATTCATCATTGATCTAGAATCAACTGCAGACGGTCGCTAGAATGTTTATATATGCGCATTATTGCGCCATGGCGGAGCACAAACTGATATACCAATAGTATTGGTATATCAAATTGCGTTATACCAACACTTTAAACGCCATGTTATTTATATATATATATATATATATATATATATATATATATATATACATATATATATATATATATATATATATATATATATATATATATATATATATATATATATGAAAGTGCAAACAAAAAGTGGAGACGACATGCACGATCCTTTTAGAAAGTTTTCACAAATGAAATGTTTATGAATATGGAGTTTGATTGAAAAAAAACAGCATTTTAAATGGAAAAGTAAGGATTTGCTGGAAAAGATTTATTAACTTTCTCGGGAGTAATAGAACGTTTTTGAGGATTTTATTCGAAATGAAACCAGAAAGAGGATTGGTGGTTTACCAAACTGTTTGTTGCGTATAATAGCACTCATTATTGATCATGACTCTAGCTGAAATAGTGAAGAAAAAATATACCGATACCTGGTATGAATGAACATATCTAGTTATCTGACAAATGAGACATTTGCATCAGCTAAAGAGAAACAGTTAAAATGTTAGAATTTTGAAATACGGAAAAATATTTGCAGGAACCAAAATTCCTAATATTACACTGGAGATATTGAAAATAAAAGTAATTTCAGGTGATCTGTTCTATCATAAGTTTTAAGACATTAATGGAGTAGATACGGAAGGTCTGTTTTACGAATAATACTTAGCTGCACCCGATAATGAAGATGCCATATACAAAGTTGAATAGCTAAAGACCAATGGAATGAACGGTAATAAGCACGCGCTGCTGAAATGCAAAGATATGATGATTCATTTCGCAGTAGGGAACCAACTGAAAGATCTTGTGGTATTAAATAAATAAGGAGGAAGTGTACATACATAATGATATTACGTAGGGCAACGGTTAAAACTTATACAACTTTAATTCACACTTCTAAAGAGCTGAAAAAATAAAATATACAAGATCTTGAACAAGATAAAGAAGACGATGAAAGTTCTAAATG
>JAECUM010094225.1:0-38969 GCA_016617855.1 Megalonaias nervosa | reverse complement strand
TAATTTAATACTAACATTACATTTATGTAATCTGACACAAGAAACACACTGTGTTAATACTAACATTACGTTGCTGCAGTCTGACACCAGAAACGCACTGTTTTAAGACTAACATTACATTGATGTAGTCTGACACGAGACACACGCCGTTTTCATTTAATACTAACAAGTTATTGCTGTAGTCTGAAAATGAGACACACACTGTTTTAATTTAATACTAACACTGCATGTATGTAGTACGACACCAGAAACGGGCTGTTTTAATACTAACATTACATTTATGTAGTCTGACACCAGAAACGCACTGTTTTAATTTAATACTAACAAGTCATTGCTGTAGTCTGACATGAGACACACGCTGTTTTAATTTAATACTAACATTGCATTTATGTAGTCTGACACCAGCAATGCACTCCTTTAATACTAGCATTACATGTATGTAGTCTGACACCAGAAACGCACTGTTTTAATACTAACATTACATGTATGTAGTCTGACACTAGAAACGCACTGTTTTAATACTAACATTACAATTATGTAGTCTGGCACTAGCACCGCACTGTTTTAATTTAATACTAACAAGTCATCGCTCTAGTCTGACACCAGGAACGCTCCGTTTTAATACTAACATTACATTGCTGTAGTGTGACACTAGAAATAATCAGCTCCAATCAAACGTCACCAATTCATTACAGAAATCTTCTGCTCCAGTCTGGCAATACCAACACATTTCTCCAGTCTGACAATACCAATACATTGGTCCAGTCTGACAATACCAACACATTGCTCCTGTCTGAAAACATCGCTACATTAGATCAGTCTGTCAATATCAATACATTGCTCCAGTCTGAAGACATCGTTACGTTGGCTCAATCTTACACTAGCAAAACATTACTCCAGTCTGAAAACATCGTTATACTGGTTCAGTCTAACAATGTCAATACACTGCTCCAGTCTGGAGACCTCGTTACACTGGTTCAAACATGACAGTAGCAAAACGTTATTCATTTTGACACTAGATTTGCTTTGCTCAAATCTGAAACAGAAACGCGTTGATCCGATAAGACACTTGAGGCACAATTCTACAATCTGATACTAGAACGAATTGCTCCAATCTGACACTAGCAATAAATTGCTCCAATCTGATACTATTAATAAATTGCTCCAATCTGACGCTAGCAATACATTACTTCAATCTAACACTAGCAAGTAAGGTCTCCAGGCTGACACTAGCAATGCATTGCTACGATCTGACACTAGCAATAAACTGATCCAATCTGACACTAGCAAATCATTACTTCAGTTAAACGTTTGCAGGACTTGAACCAGCACCATTCTCGTCACCAATCACAACGAGACTCTCTGAACATGGGTTAAATGATGGCGGCTAGATCGATATCATTGAACATGGGCTAAATGTAGCCATTAGACCGATATCACTGAGCATGGGTTAAATGTTGTCATGCAGACCGCTACCACTGATGGTCTATAGTGACAGCTCGTCAATTACTGCAAGGCATCATTCACATTTCACATCAAACCAAACGCTTTTTTGAGAGAAACAAAGTAGCCTTGACGCAACTGGCAGATTCTCGCATCAACACTCAAACCAAAAAGTAAATCATTTTGAAACCTGCAGGTAGCGGTTCTCTAGGAGGTATCATCATTCGCTTCCTCTTAAAATGGGATCCCAATGCCCCCAAAGTCATCCCCAAGAAAAGAGCCACTCCCCGACCCCAAGGTACCCAGAAGAAGAGAAAGAGCAGCGGGGTCAAGACCAGGTCACTGCCACAGAAAAAGAAAAGTCTTCAGAAAGACCCCAGAAAACAGCTTATACCCATAAGAGAGGTACTGCCGCCAGAACGCAACCTTACATCCCCAAGCCACGACCTGCAGCGAAAGTGACCACGTCTCCAGTAGCTTCAGGTTCTTTCACTTCTCCGTTGCTGGTGATGCCTGCCAAACCCGATTTAACACGCATCTTTCCTAATTTGATGAAAAATTGGAAACCCGCGTCTCCAAGAACTTCGCCCCCAGCGGTGACACCCTCCTCCTCTTTAGCTGCAGTGGCCGCTGCACACAAAGTACCTGCCCCCAAAATTAAAGTCCAAGAGAGATCGGGCATGTTACAGAGTTTACTTTATTTATCCAAGCAAGAACTGTCCCGATTTAGTCCTTTGCAAACCCCTTCAAGACGCGTGATGCTTGCCATGAAAATGATACAACGAGCCGACAATCAGTGGCGACTCATTCCAGTATAAAATGACTTAAGGACAAACTATACGGATCAGTGTTTTTGTTGTCCCGAACGCCCAAAGATGCCCCCTCGAAGAAGTGCACACCATTACCACCATCGTCGTTCTCCTGTCTAGAAAGGAAAAGGAAAAAGAAAAGGACAGTCTCGTCGTTTGACCGGACATCTGAAGAAACGCTTAGCCAGGCATCGACGTCATCCTCTGAAAAGACACACTCGTCGAAAGAAAAAGAGAAGCAACCATAAGGGAGGATTGCTTAGCGATTTTGGGCAAAAAGTTGTAACATTTTTGACGAAGCGATAGTCCAAAAAAGATAAAAGGATGTGTGCCAAGTCATCGACTTCAGTGTATTTTTGGTGTGGTACCGGAACCAACAAAAAAAAGGACGTCACTCCCCAGAAGACATTCCTCTTCTACCTCCAAAGGAAAGAGAAAGAAAGGACTGTCTCCTTGTTTAGCCAAACAATGGGACGTGTTGTCCGTCCTCCCCAAAGCTTCTCCACCCATGCGAAAACAACTCTTTCAAACCGCCTCCAAAGACGTCATCGATACCGTGTGCGAATGTTGTTTGAATGTCTTGAAAGGAACGATACCTTTGTCTAAACGTCAGAAAGAATGCTTAGCCAAGTATCGACACGTTCTTCGCCAAATGGTCCAAAAAAATCCACATCCGTCAAAAGGAAAAGATGTTGGTGCAACGCGGAGGATTTTTATCCATGTTAGGACCTATTGTCAAAGGAGTAGTGGGATCCCTGTTGGGACTCCTGGGAGGTATTTTAAGATAAAAGGAGGATTGTGGAGATAAAAGATCTCAGACGTGACCATTGGAATCCAATGGAAGGACGAAAATTGACTTTGGTGCCTTACAAACGATGGAAAGAATAACATCGTTGGCAAGAACAACGGACCCCGCATTTACCTCCCAATCCTCATTTGACCGAAATCTACCAGATACAACATGAATTGAAATCGTTGATGGATCGCAGCGATTTGTCAGAAACGCAAAAATCTCAACAGTACAGTCAACTGTTGCAACGATTGCAACTCTTTCACCAGAAAGCTTTAGACGAAACAGCTCTACCAACTCTGAAAGATTTTGATGCCCTGATGAAAAGTCCATCACCAACACCGCCACCACCCCCAGCGGTCAAGACAGACGCAGCCCCACGGATGCCTGAAGAAGAGAAAGCACGAGAAGTCTTTCAAACACCGTTAGCAGCTCCGATCCCTAATAAGATTGCAGTGTCCTTGTTGACCCCGTCCCCTACACACCAACAAGAAGAATTTAAAGCTTGGGTTAAAAAGATGATGTCCACTCTTCCCTCGACAGAAGTCAGAAAGAAAGAAGGGAAACAAGAAGTAAAAACAGAAAAAAAACCCCAAAGCCATCCAATTAATACCACCACCACCACTACCCTCGACTTCTAGTCCCTTGGCACATCGGACACGTACAATCACACCATGGCCCATCCAGAGTAGCATCAGCGAAGAGTGGGTAACTTACTAAAAAACGGAGAAGGTGTTAGCCAGCATTTACTACGATCCATCCCATCCTGCTGGTTACGGAGAAGTTCAGAAATTGTATCGTGCTGCCAAAACTCGACAGAAAAGCGTCCGTTTACCTCAAGTGCAACGATGGTTGCAAGAACAAGCCACGTACACTTTACACAGACCCATTCGACGAAAATTTTCCAGAAGTCACACCAGAGTGGAGGGCATCGATCATCAATGGCAAGCCGATTTAGCCGATGTCCCTCATTTGACCACCTTCAATCGTGGCTACAAATGTTTGTTTTGTGTCTTCGACATCTTTTCCAAATTTGCTTGGGTCGTGCAACTGACTTCGAAATCGAGCACTGAGTTGGTGCTAGCCCTCCAACTGGTGTTGAAACAAAGTGGCCGTCACCCTCTTCCATGACAAACCGACAAAGGCACCGAATTTCTGAACCAAGCTCTCCAGAAAGAATTGAAGAAACGAAACATTCATTTTTTCACCAACGAGAATCCCGAAACCAAAGCTAGCATCGTGGAACGTTTTCAGCGCACCTTGAAAGAACGCATGTGGAAATATTTTACGCATCAACACACTCTCAAGTACATCGACGTCTTGCCTCACCTAGTCCAAGGGTACAAACAATCTTACCATCGGATCATCGGGTGTGCTCCCCAAGAAGCGATTCCCGACAACGAAGTGACCATATCTTTGAGCGCCCGTTTGGTACGTCCCCGACTGTGACTTTCCCCAAGAAAGGTGCAGTGTTGACAGCAGTAGATTGTGTTCGAATTGACGAAACCAAACGCACTTTCGAGAAAGGTTACTTACCCAACTGGACCACCGAATTGTTTCGTGTCACTGGACATGTGCGTGGCCTTCATCCTGCCGTCTATAAATTGGAAGACACGATCGGGGAAGTGTTAAAAGGAACGTTTTACTTGCCCGAGTTACAACGCGTGACCAAAACAGAAGACGAAGTGTACGACATCGAAAGCATTCTCAAATGAAGAACCCGTAAAGTAGGAAAACGACGTGTCAAAGAAGTCAAAGTACGTTGGAAAGGATATCCTCCCATATTTGATTCTTGGATCGACGCTTCGCAAGTCATCGACTATAAAACGAAGTGACCATCATGCCCTTCAACACAGCCTCAGCCGCTACCACTGCAGTGACCACCCCTTCACACAGTTCTTCTCTGCAAGATCTACAAAAACAACCCTTGTGGATGTGGTCTGGAGAACGTGTGTCTAAAAAGCAAATCGTCATTTTCTGCCAAATCTTTGTGGTGTATTGTGTCATCGGTGCTGCCATTGCCAATCTGAGTTTGCAACAAGGAGACAAACAATTGTGGACCATTTTACTCAGCAGTTGCATCGGTTACCTTCTTCCCAACCCTTCCCTGAAATATTCCTCTAACGGTAACAACGGGAGCCTTGCGTCCAAACGTCAGTCACCCTCCCAACAGTAACAATAACAATCACAATCCTCTTTTAGACACACCTCTGACCTCCAGCGACCCCTCGGACACTGGAACTCTCGAATTATGACTAACCAATTTTACTTAACGTTACCCAGTGACAGTTCCATGGAGGTGTTTCCCCACAACACCTTGTGCTGTTTCACGGCCAAATTACCTCAAGCCATCCAATTGGATCTCGAAGCCCCATTGAGAAGTGGCTTTAGTGGAAATAATTCACCCAACACAAATCAGAAACATCATTGAAAATCAAAACACTTTTACGGTCGAAATTCATGACGAAAAGTGCAACAAAAATTGGATGAACGAGTCACTGTAGTTGACTCTATTAAAACATAGGATCCCAAAACTAAACGGTCCAACTATTGGTTGAAAATTCCCCCAGGCCATTATTTTAGCGCCCAAAATTTGGTGAACACGATTGCTGCCAAGTTCAAAGGCGTGTTTGGCAAAGCCTTGGAGAAAACCAAACGATGTGTCACGATCGAGTACCATAAAATAGCTCGTCGCCTACTGATGAAATTTTCAGAGGACAATGTGTTGGCCATTACATTTTGTCCTGAACTGTATGACATTTTGGGTTGAGACCCCAAGGAGATCAAGATTAAAAACGAGATACCAGCCATTACCGGCAACTTGGATTTTGCGAAATATTTTCAGTTCCCTGTAGAAATGAACCAAGGACTGAATTTGATCTTTGTGTACTCCGATGTGGTGGAGTACAACGTGGTGGGAAACACCTCCGTACCGTTACTGCGTGTCATTCCTTTCAAAGTGGATTCTGCCACGAACGCTGACGAGGAAGGTGGAGAAACCTATCACGTTCACCGCGAATTTGTACATCCTCACTATTTGCCCGTCAGTAAGTCGTATTTCGACACTGTCAACATTACTATAAAAGGAGATCTGGGATAAAATATTCCATTCACCAAAAAGAAAGTCACAGTGAAACTCCATTTCGATAACGATTACTCTAACGACTTGTAAGTCACGTATCCTGTGTACCAAGGAGTCGTTCGACAACGACGGCATGGTTTAGGAGATATGCTGAAATCTGCTTTCGTTGGGTGGCTCCCGTTTTGAAACCGACGGTGACACGGGGATTGCATTCCTTGAAAGATGCCACTTTGACGCAAGACAAAGAATTTCTCCAAAATATCATCATTGACAAACAAAATCCCAAAGAAGCTTTCTTGAGAGCAGGCAAAAATGTCTTGCTTCAAACTGGCAAAAACATTCTGGGCCGACGAGAAACTCCTATAAATGCCACGGACGCTGCCGTGTCAGACATTCCTGCTTATCTGACGCCACAGCAAGGACAAGGCAGAAAGAGACGATGACGATGACATCCCTTCAGAGGAATTTACACACCCAAAGCTAGAAAGAACAAGAAAAGTAGAACCGTCAGAGCTTTAGACGTTTTTGATTATTAAATCACAAACAGAGAGAAAGAAAAAATGATGCACCGAGAGTCTTGCGTCTGTTCCAAGGCGGAACTGGATCTGTTTGCTATGCCACCACCATGATGCCGATGCAAGAATCCCAATGGGTCGAATTTCATCCCGTCTCCTCTTTGACAGATTCAGCTCCCATCGAATTTGAAATCAAAGGTCAGCCCGAAGATTACATCGATCTAAATATCAGATACTTGTACCTAAAAGTCAAAGTGATCAAAACGGACGACAGCGTTCCAGGAGCCGATGCCAGAGTAGATCCCATCAACAATTTCATGCATTCCTTGTTCAGCGAAGTGGATTTGTATTTGAATAACAAACTGTCAGCAGTAGCATGGTTACTTACCCTTACCAAGCGTACCTGGAAAATCTCTTGACGTACGGAAAAGAGGCCAAGAACACCCATCTGGATGCTTGCGTGGTTTGGAAACCTGAAACAACAGGCGAGAACAAGTTTGAAGTCACAACCCTGACAGCTGACGACGATCCTCACAATGTGGGCTTTAACGACCGTCGAAAGAAACTCCTGCAAGGACGTAGTTTATAACTAACGGCTTGTTTGCATTTGGACATGTGGTTGCAAGACAAGTATTTGCTCAACGGAGTGGATATCCGCCTGAGACTGAATCGCAGCAGTACCGCTTTCCATTTGATGGCTCATGCCAACGAGTACAAAACCATCATCCAAGAAGCCACACTTTATTCAGGTCATAAAAACCCCAACCTTTTGTCTTGTCGCTATAGTGACCGGGTGGGGGGTCTTGTAATGCTCATTCCCCTTGTCGCTAAAATGTTCTCGCCATATCGTCCCAGGGTGTCTTGTAATGGTCATTCCCATTATCGCTATAAATCTTGTCGCCATATCGTCCGGGGTGGGGTGGGGTGTGTGTCTTGTAATGTTAATTCCCATTGTCGCTATATCGGCCCCCTTCACTACTTCCCTACCATTCCTCTATCATCCATTGCTCTATTAAATATATAGCTGGCATCATAAGACTCTAATAGTTATTTCACTCTACCATTTCCCAATCACCCAGTACTCTATTAACATATAGCTGGCATCAAAAGATGCTAATAGTTATTTCGCCGTAACATTCCCCAATCACCCCATGCTCACTTAAACACACAGCTGGCATCATAAGACCCTAACATTTGTTCCACCATACCATTCCCCAATCACCTCACGCTGAATTAAACACACAGCTAGCATCAAAATACGCTAACATTTATTTCATCCTACCTTCTCCCAATCACCCAATGCTTTATTAAACAGACATTGGGAATCATAATACGCTAATAGTTATTTCGCCGTATCGTTCCTCAGTAACCCCGTGTTCTCTCAAATATACACCTGGCATCATAGCAAGCTAATAATTATTTCTCCCCACCATTTCCCAATTTCCCCGTGCTCTATTAAAATTATTGTTGGTATCAGAAGACGCTAATAGTCATTTCATCCCAGCATTCCCCAATCACCCCTTGTACTATTAATCATATAGATGTTATCATAATACGTTAATAGGTTTCTCCCCGCTACTCCATAATCATCCAGTGACATTTATTCTTATTACCCGTTTGATTCAAATATCAAAATATTAGTGACGTTCAATGCCAGTACGCTGGCGTCATAACTGAGCGGCTTATGTTCCGGTTAAATTCACCTCCTCTGGAAATATATGTCTACCATCTGCAGAGTAATCCCTCTCGTTGTAGCATTATTATTGGCTAATATCAAGATATATTTACATAACTGAAGACCGAGTCATACAAAACAAACGTATTTTGCAAACTTTATTGGCGACACGCTTAAAATCATTCTCACTCTGGCTTCTTGAATTTACTGACATTTAAAAGTAATTATTTGTTGACCTTGACCCGAACGATGCCAGGCAGTGCTTCAAGGGAAGTTAGACTGAACTTAATGCATCATATGAAATGATATATTCCTTTATTATAAAGAATGTGTTTCTTTTGTTGCTTTAAAGGCACTTTTAACAACACACAAAGCTTGTATAATATTACTTAGATGGATTCAGAAATATATCTATCTGTTTGCTTTCTTATCGTTTGAATAGGTCTACTTTATATTTGCCAAATTGGACTTGGTTATGGTTTGGAGTGCCGTGGAGGAGTTTGTGTAGGTTCCATCTCGTCAACAAATCCGTGCGATATGAATGCAATAATCCACTACCCGAACCGTTCGCGTAAATACACTTTTATTGCATATACAGAAAATCGTTATTTCTCTCATTATGAAATCTTGGTTTATCTAATGAAGACGCATTCATAATTTTCCTTAAGCTGAAGTCACTAATCAATACATGGTTACATATTTGAAAGGATAATTAGTGTTTGTAAGCATATATTTAAGTTACAGACATAATACACATAATTACCACATTTAACAGACACCAACGACACAAGCAGCAACAAATATATCGGTAATAATACCAAGAAGAGAAAAAAAGAGAACAAAGCTGTTTGTTCAGTAATAAAACTCGCCATTAGTCGGTCGAATTTGTAAGTTTTATACATTTTAAGCCAAGCGAGAAAAATAAATTAAATAGGTTTTAAATTTGTACACCCTTTTAGATCAGAAATACCTGCCTCATTATCATAATGACTAGACATGGTAAATAAATTAAATATGTTTTAACTTTGTAAATCCTTTTAGATCAGGAACACCTGCCTCATTATCATAATATCTAGACCTGAATCATAAAGTAAGGACGCAACTGCAGTAAAGATAGAAAACATTATACTGAACCTGATATTTAAGGATACAAAAGTCGCCCGAACAAGTGTTTTGCTCGAGAAATATGTTGCAAGATTTGCATTCATGATATGACACTGTAGCACGGAGATTTCAAGTTTTACCGAGTCATGCTGATACGCAAAATAAACTAACTTTACAACTTCTGACAAGAAGCATGCATTTTATGAATAATATAAAGTACAAAATGTTTCTGAGGTGAAACTTTAAGTGACCGTCATTTGAGCATGACATTAGTGTTATACGAGCAGTTGATCATTTTATAAAGGAACTCGCACTACCGTTTCTTTACATCCACCATTGTCCTCGCGAATAAGGGACGAACAAATGATTTTCGGATCGGTAGGGCTGGGACATTTAGAAAAAAATTCCTACCCTCGGACTGTTCTTGCTTTGATTTCAGTAAGAAATTAATTTTGTAATAAAGCTGATGCACACAAATAGTGTAATGTTTAGAAGCCATGTACCAGGCTTCGTATTTTATCTGGAAGTGTCTTGGAATCTGCTGTGTAAATGCAAGTGCTAACTGACCCGAGATTTTCTAAATGTATGCGCAAGTGTAGTATATACCCTCATTGCATAACTATAACTAGCAATGGATCTCACTACCGAGCGAATCACACAACATTTCTGTTAGTCTGGCTTGATGTCACTGTTTCCGTTATTTCCAAGGACGTCAAGAAAACAGTCGTTTTCTGCTGTAGGTTTCTTAAACGCACAAGTGCAGCATATAAATTCCTCCAATCAACCAACACCCAAACACTCACTAGATCCTAATTTCAGACTGGCATGGTCTCTCTTGCTTTACAATTGCATGACCCATCAGTAAGCTTTTCCATGCCGAATATTAGTAAATACCTGTACCTGAAAATATCAAGGGACTTTCTTATGCCAAGAAATTAGGGAGAATTCATTTTACGAAAAGAGTTTATGCTACCATCAAGTCTCGCGAAGAATATACATTATAACGCCTGCCCCTAAAAAATGACAAATTAGTAGTTTTGAGAAATATTTTCACGCCACCGACAACCTATAATCATGAAATAATCGCTAAAATCTAAGAAGACTATAAACAGAGAGATATTTACAAATCACCCCCCCCCCATGTTTGTTACAATATGAAACACTTCCAAATATGATACATATACCTTACATAGCACCAGAATGCGTGTAATATATATCGCATGTATAAGGAAATTGACGAAAATCACTTAAATTTAGTACCAAGGAAGGCATCAACTGGCTCTAGAATATCACAACGTAACTTAATAAACCAATTGTATGAAAATTATTCAAATCAATCTATTAATCTGGCGGTTACTTCTAAGTAAGAAAAATATTATAGGAACTTGTGCTAGACGTACATAACAAACAAGAGTTTAACGCAACCAACAACACATATATAAAACTATTTTCAAAGACCTCAAGACAACTATCGTTTCCAGCTGAATGGTCCTTTTTGCGTCCTTCTGGAATCAAGCTACAACTTGGACAGTGACACAATAAAGACTCTTGAATACATTTGTCACAATTGCGATGAGCCACACATAAAGTATGGATGTAATTCCAGTCTTTTGTGAATACGCAGAGCAAAAGCAAAAAGGTAAAATTCACGTTCTTTTTCTTTTTATTCTTATTCTGACCGTCCCTTAATAGTTTTAGCGTTCATTGTCATGTTTTTGAATGGAATGATTGAAGTCGGCAACTTGGACACAAAGACATATTTTTGTTTCTGGACAAAGGTGTGACCTTTAGCTATTTGTTGAAGCAAGATGTACACCGGTGATATACATTGTCAATAATTAGCAAGAACTGTTCTGTTCTTGGAAAGGAGATGATGATTATAGCAGGTTGGACTGAACAATGTTAGTTTGGAAGTTGATTAATGAACTAATTATTTTCCTTCCGAAATGCAGGGTCTAGAACTTAAGCAACCATGACATTACTTACCGAAATCTTCTGATACTAGAAATAATAAAATTTTTTTTATTTTGATGAGGGTAAACGTGAATATAGTTTCCAACCCGGAAATCTTGTCCTCGAAGTACGAGAATGCATGAGAATCATCGGGATTACATAAGCTAACCTCAGTACGTTAGTCACTACAGTTGGCAAACAGGCCGAGGAAGCCTAACATTTAATTTAGCGGAGGAAAGAGGAGCAATAGAAAAGCTGATCGGGCCCTAGCAGAGTTGCATCAACTAAGTCGGCGCAACACTGGAGAGTGTTGTGTGTCGGTGCCGAAACGTTCTATGAAAGGGCATCCATACCTGGTGATGGGACGGATTGCAGTGCAAAACTGTATTCATATACATTTATGCTAATTAGGCATGCATCACATACACAACTGTCTGGTAAGGAAACAAAAATTATATGGGAAATGGAGTATTAGTCTGTGGACCAGCTATAAGGAGACGTTTGAGAAAATGAACTGTGAAGCGATGTATGTGTCAAACATCTTTGATTAAATAACCCTAAAACCAGTTCTGTGCCATCCAAATCTCGAAAAGCGAGATGCTGCTCAAAGTCATTATCACTGTGTGTTTTGTGTTTGTATATGTCTATGTCTGTTCAAAAGCAAATAAAACGTAAAAACTCTTCTATAATTCTTTGTGTGATATAGTGTATATGCTATCGGTAACCTTTTGTGTGCGCTAGTATGTTTGCGTGTACATACTGATAGCATACGTATAAACGCTCCTATCATCTTGCGCGTGATAGTTTGCAATTTCAACCAACTTTTTTCACATCCTACAATTTTCATGTGGTAATAGATGATAACGTTTTCTTCACTTCAAATGGCGTGTTCGATAATATCAAATTTTTGTTGGTGGATGGTTGATAACCAATTATTGCTCACCATGCACGGAAAGTAAATGTGGGGTATTGGATAGTATATGTGGGATGGTGGGTAGCAAATCCAAAATACAAAGACAAAACAAGAGCACTCACTACAAGAACTTTAAAACATGAAATATGTGTAACTCAAGGAGACAAAGAATAATAGAATTGCCAGAAATATGATACAGATATGCAATCAATAATCGTGATCAAGAAAACATGTCATTTAAAAAGGTTGGACTTTTCTGATTTGTTGCCTTATCTCGATTTTGATTGCATTGTATCATCATTATACATGTTTTCACTAACTTCTTGTATCGAGTGTTTGTCGGATGAAACATTTTATCTACTGTTAATTCAAAAGACGGACATGAAATGATAACTATAAACTCGTGCTTCCAAGTTAGTATAACTCTAACGTTTGACCTAGAAATACCATGTTTATTATTCATCACTAGTCGTTATCAAAATTGTACCATTACGCACGAGACATTGCATTTGTTTATGAATACCATTCTCCTCACAGAAAAAAAACGAAATACGAAATACATTACCAATATACTGTTACCCGTCTGTACAATAATTTCATCGGTACAGATGATACAATGCACAATCACTTACAAAAAACAAAGGTAACAATTAATTTTGCATAATGAGTGGGCATTTTCATATGTAAAGTAATATTTTGCTTTGATTTTCGTGCAATACTAGATTCTCGCAATGAACAGAGAAATAAGCAATGTAAGTTTTAAGCATTTAGTGGTGTCAGTTTTATTATCACGAGGTAAACCTAAAGGCACATATATGATTGTTCTCCTTCACATCCATGAAATCGCTTCTAAGCAGGAATTTAAAACTAAACTCATCACTTTTAATACATTTGTTTGTTGTTATTTGTATTTTTAGTTAATCGTTCATTCTGCTGCCTGGTTACAGGTGTTCTTGCTAGTTTGCTTGCTTAAATGACTCCTTTTCCAGAAATATATGAGTCATTATTATAAAGTCCAAATTCCACATAATAATACGAAGAAATAATGTGATGCATGTGTCATTTTGAAGTTTTATTAAAAGAATTTGTATTCCATGAAGGAAACTAAATCCTTGGCGTTGGTTTAATGACAACACATCTCTCTGGACGTAAAGGAGTACAACCCCAATATAAACAAAGACTTTAATTCAACAATCAGTAGTCGACAAAATAAACACGATAAATACGAATGAATAAATTTAGAAAGGTGTCCAGTTACTACTTTGAAATTGCATGTCATGTATCACGATACTCAGCAAGCAAACAATGTCAGCTAATATAAAACACTGTGTAGGTTATTTCCAAAAAACTTTAGCAATCTGTCATCCAGGAGTCTACGTGTGTTTCATCAAGCGTGGCCATATTATTTATCCCACGCAAGTTTTTAAGAAAGATCATTTGTAAGATTGTAAAATGTATTTCTTTGCTTAAAACAGTTTATTATAGAGATTGCCTTTTTCTTAGCAATCTTTCTTTGCTAGCTTAAAAACATCATCAGAGAGATTGCCATTGTCTTAGTAATCCTTCTTTTCTAGCTTAAAACATCATCAGAGAGATTGCCTTTGATCGTATTTCTCTCCAAGTGTAACTATCTACCTACCAATTCCTATTCCTCTCCAAGTATAACTATATACTTACCAATTCCTATTTCTCTCCATGTATAACTAGCTACTTACCAATTCCTATCTTTCTCCATGTATAACTAGCTACTTACCAATTCCTATTTCTCTCCATGTATAACTAGCTACCTACCAGTTCCTATTTCTCTCCATGTATAACTAGCTACTTTCCAATTCCTATTTCTCTCCATATATAACAGGCCACACAGCAAAAGTACACCATGTAATCGTTTTATTCGACTGACGTATTTATTCTATATTTCCGTAGCATCTATATATCTGTCTATCAGCAGCAGAGGGGGTGAACAGACCACTTTGCCTGAGACCTTATTTATGAAAAATAAAGCTTCGTACGAAAATGAAATCTCGACGTAAATAACGTTAAACCAGCACCTCTAACTTTGCCTCGTAGGAAACCCTGTTGGGTTAGCTTGGGTTGTTACTGCGATGACGATTTTGTATTTCATCGTTACGTGGCCGCGTTTACGTGTTGGTCACTTTTGTTGGTCGCACCCTCTCTGCTGCTGTAATTAAACCATTGCGTTATATCAATAATGATCGGTGAAGCTCACTCAGTAAGATTAGCTCGAGAGAGACAAGAAGCAATTAAGAAATATCTACCTGTCCACGATCACGTCAAACAACAATTACAAGAGCGTCAACAGACCCAAGAAGAATTTACAACATCTGCAGAACAATTATTTAAACCTATTACTGAAACCACTAAAGGTATCGTTCCTGTGTTAGCGGAGACAGCGGAACAAACTAAAAAAATAGCGAAGCGAACTAAACAAACGAAAAGAATTCTACGAGAACTTCCCGCGGGGCTTTCAGCGTCTATAGCTGCGGCTCAGCCAACGGTGACGCAGTCGCCAGACACAGATCAAGCGGATGACGATACTGAACAAGAACTAGAAGCACGAGTTAGGATTAAATTATATGATAAATTTAATGAGGTTTTCATTGACAGCATCGCAAAGTTTAACATAAATAAATTAGCTGAAACTGCTTTTTTATCTTATGATGAACGAAAAAAAAATTCTAAAACCCGAGCATGCTGATGATAATGTAAGTCGCGAGCAATGGTACAAATGGATTTTTCGTTTACGTTTTAATGTTGATCAAGCTGGAAGGGACGACAAAAGATATGTTACTTACAATACAGCTATAAAAAATATGACGTTGGCTTTCCAGGAAATACAACAACAACAACCACAAGAAGAAGAAGAACAAAAGGAAACTTTAAGGGATAGATATTTTAAATCTTATATTATTGACGATATCAAAAAATCATCATCCCGTGCAATGTTTATTGCATCAAAATACGAGGTAAATATTTAAAACCTGAATATATTGATAATTTTGTGAATTTGATGATTGGGTTGCTGTTATATATCTCGTTAGTAGAAACAAAGAATCAATAGAAGAAGAAGATGTCAATGATTTTTATAGGTTTAAAACAAATACAGTAAAAATAATGGAACAAAAAAAACCTAAAGAGAAAGAACCTAGCGAACCAGATCAACCTCAAGGTCTCTTTGGTCGTGTTTCATCTTATTTAAAAGATAAAACTGGAAGTGGTCTTACTCGAGGAAGTGGAACTTCTCAAAGTGGTCTTGTTGTTTGCCCCGATAATGTCATCGCTGACGTAGATAGATTAGAAGTTCTTATTGGTGGAAAACTAGCCGGTAATAATTCTCCAGAAATTATCAACGAAATCGCATCTATTTGTCAAAGATTATTTACCGGTGGTATCATGGACGCTAACGTGTATCGGTCTCTCATTGATGAAATTACCGATGATTACTATAGCGACTAGCACTAAAGTGCCAAGATCGCCCGATTAAGTCACTGATTAAACAGTTAGATATAATTATTATAATAGATGATCATACACACTAATCAGCGTAGACCAGTCATGGTCAGGGTGGTAAATTCAAGATTACCTGTATACGAGGCATTTTACGGAGATGGATTCGGTGATGTTGTTAAGGGTTTATTTTCGAGAATCGCCCCGAAAGCAATACCGATTGCAAAGCAATTAGGTATGAAAGCCATAGATGTTGCTCGTGAAAAAGGTATTGAAACCGTCGGTGATGTTGCCGGTAAAGTATTTTCTACGATCCAAGATAGACTATCTCGATTAGCGCAACAAGTGAAGGGCGCTCTAACACGAAAGCGAGTGCCACCAGCGCTACCGTCGACCGCAGAGATGCCTGCGCGTGTTAGTAAAATAATAAATGACGCAGCAAACGAGAAACTAGCAGCAATGACGCTGTCATCGGTTTTGCCGTCAACGACCGATGAGGAAAAAAATATAGCAGCAAGTTTGATAGTGGGGAGTGGTCTTCGTATTAGATGATGATCAATAACATAACATGTTTAAACGCGAGTCTGATCCCGCATTTGACATGGAGGCGCCAGTTCTCAAAGATGAATCTAGGCGTGATTTTCAATTTTATTCTTACGATGCGCAAATGCCAGATCAGCGTGGACGAATTGAATTACAGGTTCAAGATACGAGTAGATATTTCTATCCCGCGGAGGCATTTATTGAAGTTGAAGGTAAAATCGTAAAAGCGGATAATATCGAATACGACAACGATGTTGGTTTTGGTTTTGTCAACAACGGTATCATGGCGTTGTTCGACAGTGCCACTTATGCCATCGACGAAAGAAACATTGAATCTATTCAGAAAGATGTCGACGTTGCCACGACAATACTTGGCCTTGCGCGATACAGCGATGATTATTCAAGATCAGCTGGTCCATCTATGATGTTTTTCAAGGATACTTCTGATCATCCGAATCACAAAAATGTAACCATCGGCAACGTAAGAAATGCCGCAGGAACCGCGGAAATTTCCGCAGTAATATCCATGAACGCCAATTTTAACTTCGGATTCGCATCGCGGAAAGCAATGCTCAAGGATAGGATGTTTTCTTGCTCGATTCCGTTCTCGCATATCTTTAGATTTTGTAGGGGCGTCAGAAAGGTCATTTTCGGAGCCAAACATACAGTTGTACTTGTACGAAAAGCAACCGAAGATGATGCATTATGACACGTTGAAGGATCTGACGCAGGTGCAACTGTGGCACTTTATGGTAAAGTAATATTAACAAAACTTTCATTGTGGATGCCAGTAATGACCCCCTCGATGACCGTCGAAGATCGGTTACTCACTTTTATGAGCGGCGGCGGTAAATCAATGTTGCCATGGTTGACGACGACCACGGATGCCATCCAAAGTGCCGTCAGTGGTGTATTTACGTGGCAAATAGCATCACAACAGGGCGTCTTTGCACCGCGACATATATTCGTTGCTTTCCAAAGTACTGCACGATTAAACTCACAAATACGTTCCGCGATGATATTTGACAAACTCGACGTCAGTGAAGTATCGCTGGGGATAAATGGGCATCAAGAACCCTCCGAGGATATTTTGTTGAATTTCGAGCTAAATCATGTCGCACGCGCATATCATCGATTGATGTCGTTTATGGGGCGTGATCAAAATGTTGATACTGGTTTACAAATATCGCAGCTAGATTTTATAACGTTATATCCGATTTATTATTTTTTGCTGGAACATTTGGATTTGTTTAGACAATCCGTCGTTGACATACATTTTCGAGCTCGTATTAACAGAAATATCGTAGATATACCCAAGTACAGAGTAATCGCCGTTATATTATCCGATAAAGCAATGTTACTCGAAGGTGCTGGTGGTCGCATGAGGGTCGTTGATGCTTCCGTAGAGAATATGCAAGCGCTGATTTAAATCAGTATTTAGAAATCAAATATATATCATAAATGTCATATCATCATGTTAGTGTCAGTCTGACACCGGGTCAGATTAAACGATTACAATCACCGTTAGCATCATGATGCGGAACAAAAATAACATTAAAGCACGATCAAATGTCCGGTGCAAATAAATTATCGTTGACCGAACGTCAATTTAAAAAATTTAACGAAGCTAAACACGCCAGCAAAGGAATACGATTAAATCTTTCCGTGGGCGCCATCAAGGATTCTATTAAAGTCGGTGGAATATTTTTGTTTCTGGCAGCGATACCCGCGTTGTTGGCGGCGGTGGCACCCTCAATCGCAAAAGCGGCTGCGTTAGGTACCGTTGGTGCTGTCGCTGGAAGAGTATTTAATAAAGCAACGGGTGGATCTGTATTAAAAAAAGACGTCAACAGCGTCAGCGGCGTCAAATAGGGGCAAATTTCCAAATTACAGAGAAAGACACCCATTAACACCACAACTTCACAAAAATTTTTTTAGAAGTGATATCTCGAACCCAAACAAGATCCGGATTAAGAATTCCAGGGACTCAACGATGACGTCGTCAACGATAGTTCCACTATCGAATTTTGATTTACTCGATGCTGCTGCGCGGTTGTGTATAAAGAATTTTAGAGGTGTTTTTATGCGTGATCAATTACCAAAAAATCCAAATCTGTCAGAAACAGGTATTATTAATCTCGATAAAAGCTCTGGTCGTGGCACTCATTGGGTTGCGTACGCGATTGATCCACGCGGAATTGTTTATTTCGATTCGTATGGGTTGGCGCCACCAAAAGAATTTTTAAAATACATCTACAGATTTCAAAATATTCCATTCTGGTATTCAACGCTACCAACACAAATATTAACGGATCCACCAATATGTGGCCGTGAAGCACTAGCAGTACTTGATGCTGTATCAAGATCAACGAAACCACCTCATAAAGTTGTACACGAATATACATTAAATAATCGCTAATCATATAATGGTTGATATTTACGGACGATCAGCTAAAACCAAACCTCAACAAGTACCATCCGAAGACTTACTGAAGCGAGTAACACGGCAGATCAATGATGAATTATCTGACATGCTCAATCTTGCCAACGTCGACGAAAACGAACTTGTTGTATTTCAAAACCGCGAAGGAAAATTGAAGACGAGTAATATTTCCATCAACGATATCATTGTGCGTAATCGCGCCTCTCGAGTAGGCCTCATTGCCGTGTACGACAGCGAGGGCAAACTTGTTCCTAGTGTCGTTACTCTATCGTCGATCCGAGATAGTATAAGTGAACGATTGTTAAAAACCGGTGATATAATGAACGGCGTCATTAACATGAGCAACAACAAAATTATTAGCGTAGGTGAACCGACGGATAATTTCGACGCTGCAACGAAGAAATATGTAGACGATAAGGAAATTCCTGTCACAACTTCGTTGTCGACGATCAATGATGGAATGACCACACTTTGAACTGAATTTAGTGGTCATGTAAATCTGTTTCTGAGTTTTCGTAGAAACTTGAACAGAATAAATGAAGAATTGTTTGGAAAACCAGCAATTGTTGATATTAAACTCGCCGACATAAACACGAAACTCAGCGATATTCTCAGTGGAATTCCTAATATGGTTCAAAAAACTAATCTGATTAAAATTCCTCACGCAGCGACTAATATCGCCGTCAACAATATCGTGTACACGGTATCATCAGGATCATCAACGTGGACACCGCATAATAGCACTATTAAACATACCGCAGAAGTAACCGGTGTGTACAGGTTGTCCGTGTTCAGTTCTGCAAAATTTATAATATTTACTACATTTTCATGGCGCTATTCAACCGATAATTATTCTGGGACTGTATCTGTAGTGTTAAATAAAGATACCGAAGAAACGTTTATGCTGGTATCAGATGATAAAAAATTAACCTCGGCGCCCTACTGGTGGTGCATAGAATTTGTAGCTGAAACACCACCTATTGTCTAAAGGACAACGTCTTAGACAACAGCAATTAAGTATAATGATAGACGCTGGCGCTGATTGCGCTCACAGATACAGATACGATCAAGTAACAACATGGCAGAATAAATTAAAAACCATCATCGATAATTATACAGCAAAAATAAAGAAATATCGTAGACGTGCAACCGTCGTTGATATCATGGTTTATTCGGTTTCTACGCTAGTTGCTGAAACCGGCGTAGTATTAGCATCGCTAGCGACGATGACGGCGCCGATCGTTGTAACAATCATTGTTTCATCGTCAACGTCGATCGCTGAAATATTTGATATTATCGCCAAAAAGATAAATACGTGCACGAATGAAAAATTGAACGAGTATACGATGAAATTACATACTGCAACGACGGCATATTCTAAATTGTCATCGTTGATTTCTTCGTCACTTAATGATGGAATAATATCCGATGAAGAATTCAGTATCGCAATAAAGATCTACAATGAAGTATTCGAGGAAAACGTCGTTAATGATGTCGTCGTCGGTGATTTAAAACAATAATAGTATAATAATGTCAACGTCAGTGACTGCGTCACCGGATTAGCGATTGCAACAATTACTACAACAGATCGTCACTAATACTGCTTCGGTAAGAACCACAATGATATCCGCGAGTTCAACTTCGCCTGAATTCAGTACTAATTTTCCAACTGCAATACCAGCATCCGAGATAGGTCTAGCGCAATTACGGGTTTATTATAGTTGGCCCAACATTAGGTCAGCGTCGTTGGTGGACTATAACCGAATAACTCATTAGTATTTGCAAATAAAAACAAACCCGATGGAACTCCTGATTGGCAAGTAGTCAGCATACCAACGGGCAGTTATCATATAGAACAGATTAATGAAGAATTCCAACGCAGAATTAAATCTATCACAGGAAAAGAATCAAAGATTGCCATTACCGTCCACGAGCTAACGCTGTCGTCGGCGATTAAATATTATCGCCGGACTCCGCCGTGGATATATATCAATCGTCGGTGAGAACAGTATTAGGTTGGCCCGAGGTCGCGCCAACGTATACAGGCCCACCAGAACCACGCCGAGATGAATTTCCCATAACAGAGTTAAAATACACAACAATTTCAAAATATTTTACTGATCATATTGAAATAGTAGATAGATCGTTTATTTCAGATATTGACGAAACAAATTATCCTGGAATCAATAATATTATTATTATTGACGAAATACACAGAGAAACTTTTCAATTTTACAAACGAAAGAAAGCAAACCCTAATGAATTTTATTTTTATGATATACCAATTAAAAATATTTCTACGGCTATTAACGCTGATTATAATCGTAAAATTACAGATTTAGAAAATCTGTTGTTGTCACTGTCGCAATTTTACAACGATGATACAAAACAGCAAATTATTAAAACCATGACGGATTTAAATCAGATTAGGTCAGATATGTATCACATCAACAAAATTTTTATCACAAATTTTGTCTTCGATTACAAACTTAATTTTCAGAGGGAACTTATACAATTAATTCTTAATTATTACAAAATAACTGTAGATAAAATTCAAATATTTGTAATACCGGATTTTGATATAACCGGATTAAAAAAGAAATTTAATGATGTTATCGATGTTTACTTCCTAAAATCATCGAAGCATGGAGAAAAGTAACTCCACCACCAAATATTCTCCGATACAATAATAATCCATACAACGAAGGTCGTCATGTCTCACCGGGTATCGGTAATATCATATCAACGATCGCGGTAAATCTAGTATGTGACGTCGTCGACGGCAGTTATCAAGTGAACACTAATAAATTCAATCAGGCCCAACAAGGATATATTCTCTACTCGTTTACCCCTCAAGTTCCTCCAGGTTATTTGATTGTATCAGAACCAATCAACGTTGTTTATCTGCGATGTCATAGTCGTCTTTTATCACGGATACATTTCAAACTTACTGACCAATCTGGCCATTTGCTTGATCTTAGGTCGGAGTCGCTAAATATAAACCTATATGTACGCTCGTGAGCGTCATCTTAATATCTTACGTTCGTAATGACTTCGTCATCAACGTCATCGTAGTCCGTGATTACATCACGGCGGAAAACACCAAGCAAAAAATAAATATTTCATTGGCGCCTATCATTGTTGGCGAAAGTATACATTTTTTATATAATATATTATAATTGTACACTTCCATCAGGTTTCAACAATAATTATTTTTTTTACGGTTTAAAATCAGCTGGGACAACTTTACAAGTGGGTATTCTAACTTCGTCGTCGTTGTCACTGGTGACACAGTCACTACAGTCACACTCGACGTCTTTATCTTTAGCCAATAATTCTTCCACGTCCTTGTCCATCAACTCCGTCATCGCCATGATATCTTTCAGTTGTTTTATACGAGCATGTACGAGTCTTTTCGATTCGTATTCGTGAGATAATTCTAACCTAACCCGCTCGATGGCCCGTGATAACGGCACAAATAATTTCACCTGCGTATCCGTGATTGCTGCCAGCGATCGTAACATTGCCAGTTGGATCAACTTTATGAATTTATAATCGGAGGGCAAGGTATATCTATTTTCTGACCTCCGAAATTGTAATGATTCAAAATCGCTCATTATTTTTTCAGGATCAAGCTGGTCAGATATTTTTACTCCGCTGTTTTGTAATTTCTTAATAGCAGAAATAATTGATGTGATGTTTTCGTGATTCATTATTTTATATATTATAAATTATTTGTTTAAATAAAAATATATTTCTGAATAAATATAAATATATTTCTGTTAATAAAAAATAAAAACAATTATTTTTAATCAGAATAAAAAAGCAAAAGGAAGTACCTGACGAGCAGGTTGATGACGTCGGATATGTAATTGTTGGATTTCGGGGTAATAAAAACACCCCCTAAGTGAACCCCGGGCGCCTTTGAGGTTCAGGGGTGCCAGGCGAGTTATACACCTGGAATTAGTTGGGGTTTTTTACAATCTCATATCTCGTCATCAACTGCCCGCAGGCGCCCCCCAATTATAATAGCATCTATCGCCGAATGCAAGATAATATACCTTTAGCATTTTTGGAGACTCGAACACGCAGAGAATATACACTAGTGGATCCGTACGCAAATTCCTTAACCACACGGCTATCGCAGCTCTTATGAATTACAGTTAAATTTAAGTATATAACTACTCGCACTGCCTCACAGTCATGGACGGCAAATCTCTACACCGAAAGAATATTCTGATTCTGAATAAATTCTGCAATTTTATATATTGCTGCCGTTTCTGTCTTGTTAAAACACTGTATTTTCAACTGTAACACTGCTACGGGACAGAACTGTGTTAGTAAATGCGTTGGATCGATATTATTCTGGTATATTCCGCCTACTGCAGAACTGCGTAGATTCATTCAGTATAATAACACATGTTGTCTGCTGCGATCGATATGTGTACAATGATATAATATCACAGTTGAGGTTTTTATGTTTATTTGAGGATATATTTTCTGTAATATAGTTGAGATGTTTGGACTGGAGAGATATTTAAGTATTACGATTAGACTGTAGTACAATAACTGCTCAGTTACTCTATCAACGATGACGGATTCTTATCACTGAATATGTATAGACAATAACAAAAAAAGAGAGACAACTACTTGATTGCTCTATCAGCGATGACGGATTTATCTCGCTTCATTGCATATATCGGAACGTGATTCTTTGATTTAATTTTTTCGAAAATGATGATTTGGTTATTTTTTTCTGCAACACGTTGTACTGATCTCGAGTGAATACCAAAATATTTCCCAGCCGCATTCATAGAATTAAAAATTCTCTCTTCACCAGTCTCTGTATTTATGGATATAACCGACCTAGGAGTCTTAGAATTAATGCCGGTGTTTCCAAGTGTAGAATTTTGACTTGGTGTAACAACTTCAAGATTACATAAAGAGTTATTTTGTTTATTACCGTCAATATGATTAATTACAAGTCCGTCTTCGATGACCCCATGAAAACATTCAAATACAAACCTATGTGAGTGATATCTTTTTTTCCAATAGTAAATCTAAAATAACCAGCATTATCAACAGTACCGACTAATCTTTTTAATTTACAATTTCTGATGACACCATCACGAGACGCTTCATAATTTTTAATGACGGGATGTCTCACAAATTCCTTTTGCTCCATTTATATATATAATATTATTTGTCTAAATGATAATTTTGAAATCTGGCCAGATAGTCTTCAGCTGTTTTTATGGGGGATTCGCCTGACGACTTCTTATCATAATATCGTTTCAACTCTCTGTATCTTTTACCACCACACGCTACACACAACCGTGTTTCTCCTCTGACTCCAACATCGCATCGTAAACACGGTTTCGGTCCTAGACTACCTCTTCGGAAACTTTGCATATGTTGGCCCCAAAATTCATTTACGGATGATTTATTACAAAGAGTTGAAAATCCAATCATAAGCCATCGGCATCGGTTGTTTGTTTGAAACATTATATATATAATTAAAGTTTAATTAAACATATATATTGGTCTTAAATATAGCATGGAGGAATTTGAGAGATTATCCACAAATTGAACCTTCCACCGCAAGATTTGATCTTGACAAATTACCAAAATCTAAATTTAATTTTTCGATGCAAGATCTGGCTTTGATAAATAGCGATATAACCGATCGTATCCGTGAAGGTAAAAAAGAATTTCGCAACGATGGTGCGGCTCATACTTGGTCGACATTCAGGATTATGAACGACACCAGCAGTGTTGTTGTCGATGCTAGAATGAGCGACGAACGACGTAAAAATATTATTAACTATCTCGACAATCAGCGATATATTATTTTAGTAAAATTTATTGTGCAGACAGATGATGACACTTGGATTATTCGTGATAAACGTGAACCTGTACGGCTTCATACTGGAAATAATACTGTTACATTAAATAAACAATCCAAGCCAGATGTGCTAACCGGTACTGATAAACCATATTATAAACGAGCATATCCTGTCACGGAAGTTATATATGCAATATATCCGCTAAATAATAAACCTAACGTTGGGGATCTCAAACCAATGAAATTATCAAGGAAACTAAACTGCGTAGCTGAACGAGTTATGGAACATTTCTCAAAAGCAATACGCGGAAATGGTTTAACAGATCTAAGGCGTATAAAAATAAATACGTGGGCAGAAACAGAGATACCGGAGAATCTATCAGCGACGTTGCTAAGCTAGAAAAGAAATTGAGATTTCCAATAACAGTAAAAATACTAACCGGAGAAATTTTGTACGAACCGAAATATATACAAAAATGGAAACCCTATAACAATCATTGATCATAACGCACATGCATGGACTGATGCTGTAACAATATTTCCACGAGATAGGACAGTTAAATTTTATGACGATTATATATTCGATGCTATCAGTGATATCAGTAAGAGCGACCCTGTATCTGTTTGGTTATTTCAGAGTTCAGAATCCGCATGTTACGATCAGTTTGTAAAACCTAACGGAGAGATTTACCGTAGAGAATCTCTCCATGAAGAAATGAAGAACCTTGCACAACGCCTTTGGTGTGAATATAATTCTGAAGTTGAACAATTATTGAATAATTGTTTTACAGTTCCATCGGTTGCGGCTCACTTTGCTCAGAAGAAAAATTCATGGTCGCCGACATGATCAGAATTCCTTGAAGATGTCCAGAAAAGTTGTGTCGAATATGGACATGGCGGATTATGGAATACCAAATACGACCATCGTAAAGTTATATCGGTTGATATGGTTGCGTGTTATCCTGGAATTTTTCTTGGATATGGAGACTGTTCTAAATACTTTGAGCGATTCGGACATCCCACACATGAAATGACCAGAGTTGCGATAAATGGACCATTACCGGATTTTGATTTCATTGGATTTGCTTGTGTAAAATCATTTAAGTTTCGTAATAATCTTCATCCGATCGTTTATGCGTGGTTTGGTAGACATTTCTCAGAAAAATATTGGGTTCCAATAGTGCTATTACGATACATGCTTGATACTGAAATCTTAGTGTCGTTGAGGGTAAGTGAAGCTATTATATCATATCATTAGCAGAAACAAGTTTGGCTACCACAACAAAAGAAACATTCACCCCTGACAGAGTCAGGCGAAGATTGGGATAACATTGATTATGAAAATAAAGTTGCAAAAGATCTCGGTAGAAAAATAATCGGTAAGTTTACTCAAGGTGGTTCGTATGATCATTAAAGACATTGTACAAGATTAATCATGGATGATGCTGAGTTGGATTTTATAATTACTGATACAACAAACAAAGGAACATTTATAAGCAGAAATAATGCTTATTTGTCAGAAGGAACGAAACTAGGTACAATAGTAAGTTATATCGATGGTGAGTCACCACAATTTACTCATTTAAGATCTTCTATGCTCGCTTACGTTTCTATAAATTTATTATCGATGATAAATAGATTTCCTTGTTACGCTGTCAGAGTTGCTACGGATTCATTTTATATAAATAACGCGAACGTGGATTTGGTAAAACCGTTACTCGGTAGCGGCGAATGGGGATCATGGCGAATGAAACAAGAAAGTATACTTGACTATTCTGAAACAGCAGACGTTGATATCGCGGAGACATATTACGGTAATGACAATCAAACACCATTATCAACATCACCATGTGTATTTGATCCCGTAGCCAGACATAAAACCATTTATCTCAATGGACCTGGAGGATCTGGTAAAACAACACGTGCGATTGAATTATTTCGGCAGAGTTCAGATATGATTGTGTTGACACCTACACACAGACTAGCAAGGGAAATAAAACACCGAGGAGTAAAATCTCAAACTTATCATAGTTTCTTCAGATGGTGTGGAGATACGTGGACACCTGAGCGAATGGGTGAGAAATATATTCCCAAAATCATCATCTGGGATGAAATCTGCACAGTATCACTGGAAACACTAAAAATATTTCTCGATTGGTTACTGACAAAATATACTGCTGTGATAATGTGCGGCGATCATGGTCAACCACCACCTTTCGTCGGTCAATCTCCGCATGAGTGGTTAAAATCATTTGTGGATTATTATGAGGAGATAAATGATGATCATAGAGCTATTGATGAACTCTGAAAGAATTTAAAAGATTAATCAGACTATAGCCAGATAGAATACAATGTGAGATAATGCGTGAAATAATTCCGGAAACTCCTGTAAATGATTTTTGGAATTTATGGAGACCAAATGATTTAATAGTTGCGAGTAGGAAAATAGTTCGTGATGAATTGCAAGAGAAATTATTTCTGTTACACAAGGAACGATTGTCAACGTTATCTGTACCATTATATTATCACCCAGCGGATACTCGACGACAAAATATTGAAGTTGAAATTCCAGGAACAAATGAAAAACAAAATCTTGTATTGAATGATATTGTTTTGGTTGATGTTAATATTGTTGAAAGCGCGTTGAATATGAATAACTCACCGTGGAAATTGGGATATGCCATAACGATTCATTCGTCACAAGGACTAACTATTACTGATACAAATATCTGGATTGTCGATGATAGAATAGAATGGTCAAATTTAGTTTATCTCGCAGTATCTAGAGTCAGGAGAATATCTCAACTGCATAGAGATGTCATAGACTCCACAGAAAATAATAATCAAACTGCTAGTGACACTGAAGGTGTTATTGGCGTAATATGAAAAAAATTATCCGGTTATAAGCAATGTGACAAAAAAATAATCATGATTTTGATATCGATGTTGAATTTATTATGACGCTAAAACAACAACAGAATAATCGTTGTGTAATTTGCAACTGTTACATGTTATGGAAGTATTCTTGTAATAATCCAAAACAATTTACCGTAGACAGAATTAATAGTGATCTTGGTCATACACGTGATAATGTCACATTGACATGTCTTGAATGTAATCGACGAATGGGTGCTAGTTTACAAAAGTGAACGCGGTGGTAATTGTGTGTCCTCAGGAATTACTTGCAATTGTTCACGTATAAATCCACGTTGAGGAGCAGTTGAATCTAGTCTGTATATGGCAGGTCTACCCGTGGATCTAACCACGCTAGAAATTTTATGTGTAGTCACACTCCAGATAGGATCAGTTGCTCTTTTTTTACCCCCTTCAAATTCACCAGGTTCATATAAATACCTTACAGTCACATTACCTAATACTGGTTGTTTTGAAAAGTCACGTCGTTGTCCGTAACCATCGCTACGGGGTATAAGTTTCCTTGTAATTGCATTAACAGGTTTCATAGAAGTTGCACGAGTAAAATCTCATTATTTAACGCAGCTATCACACTTGGTAATCTTGCAACCCATTTGCGAGATCTTGTATCTGCCTGAATTATTTCCTTCGCATACTGGTATCCAAATAACCGCTCAGCGAGTGTTCGATTAAATCGTTCAACTATTGCCTGATTGCGATGAATTGCAATGTGTCCTCGTCTGATTTTAACGTTATGTTGCTTCATCAGCGATGATACTGCACCGAGAAATTCTTTGCCAGGATCAACCTGTAGCAACTGTGGCCATCGTAGACCACCTTGTGGTCCGAATCCTCGTTGATAAATTCGTTCAAACGCAGATGCAACTTCAGATGCTGTCTTTGTTGATAATGGTTCCGCTTCTTTATATCTACTTGCAACATCAACGACAGTTAACGCGTATTTGTACGTGCGTGATTGACGCCCACGTGTTTTAATAGTATCGTGCGGTAAAAACAAAATATCTGCCTGATGAAATTCATTGGGAACGCTGACATCAAAATACGCGTACTGAATTCTTTGAGGCGGACGTAAATAGATTTGCCATATTGCCTGTCGTGCTAACCACGCTGCAGCAACAGCACGTATGACTTTTGCTGTTTCAGCAAGTTTACTAATCGCTGCTTTGCCCTTCCAATATCCTCTTGGGGAATTATAAATGGACTCCATTATAATAGTTATATAATTAATTACCCAGCCCCTAACATTATTTTACCTTTCATATCAGATTTTACTAAGAAAGCAGCTAATTTTTCTCGAAGTGATTTATTTTTTTACAGCGTTTATGGCATGAATTAATTATATATCGGCGAGATGTCGCTGTTGTAAATTTTTATCTCAATAAGCAATATCATAAACGTAACATGCTTGATCGATTTCATTTACGGGATATTCACCAGGCCGAGGTTGATCTTGATTGTCAAGACGAATATCTAAACGAGTTCCTGACCCACAATAATTATAACCCGGTAAGTGTTTTTCCCCGGGATATTTCGCCCACGGTAATCCTGGTAATTTTCCCAACGAAGCGATGATATCACCTCCCGTCGCTGTACTTGAAATAAATTTATATTTTTTTGTGCCATACTTTTCACATTTACCTGTCAGTGCACGCTTTTTATTTTTTGTTATTACTGTTGTTAATCCAGTGGTGGACGTAGGTGCCCTGCATCGAACACAATATAAATTCATATTATTTATTATATGGATATAATTGACTTTTCGGCGACACGAAAACGAGAGCCAGTTAAGCATCACCCAGCGCTACCGAATTCTATCAGAATGATAATAATAGGTCCATCTGGATCAGGCAAAACACAATTATTGCTTAATCTGACAATGAGACGGCTGAAGTGGGATAAATTATATTTAGTAGCACCATCTGTAGATGATCAGCGATGCTATGAAGTACTTAAAGATTTTAATGAAAATGCAAAATCGTTAAAAGAAGACAGTGACGTTATTGATTTTATCACTGATATTGATGAAGCGCCATCTGTAGATGACCTTGATGGAAGTATTGCTAATTTAGTAGTATACGATGATGTTATGCTGGACAAACAATCAAATCCAGCTAGGATATTTTCTCGAGGTAGACATAAAAATACAGACGTGATTTATGTTACACAGCGTTATACACAAATACCTAAAGTGATCAGGGACAACTGTAACATTTTAGTTGTGTTTAACGGAGTTGATAATCATACGCTGCAAAATATTTATTATACTTGGTGTTCAGGGGACATGGATATGATTAAGTTCAAACATTTTTTTTCAAAAGCACAAGCTACCCCGTTTAGTTTTATAACAATAAATTTACATGATCCGAGGTCAAGATATCATAACGGACTTGATACAATATTTGGATAAAAACCACAGCAGCAGGGAGAGTGGACTGACAAAAATGACGCGCACGATTACATAAACGATCACTCACAAAATTTTATAAACACGGATGTCAACGGCGAAGTAACAGCGCGAACTAACGCCGCAGTGATACTGTGGAGAGAATCTCGATAAGTTAGAGGTTTCAGTTTGACGTTATTGACCTTTTTTTTAAATTTTTTTCGTGTGAATCTTTATTTTTAGACAAACTTGCTCGAAACTCAATTTGTAGGGTTCACCCTCCCTGCTGCTTGGCAGGGAGTGCTATTTGCATTCGGATAGTCTTGGATTTCACCATTGACCGAAATTTAGCAGAGGTTACAATCACTTTAGGCGCCCTCTTGAAGAAAGACATGGACTTTTTCTGGGATGAACCTCAGAAGAAGGCATTTCAAGAGGTCAAGGATATAATCACGCGACACCCTGTGCTGGTTTACTTTGACTCAACAAAGTCAATAACACTCGAAGTAGACGCTTCCAAATATGGAATTGGGGCATGCCTTATGCAAGACAGTCACCCCATAGCATTTGCATCTAAAACCTAACACAAACCGAAATAAGGTATGCTCAGAGAGAAAAAGAAATGTTGGCTATACTATTTGACTGTAAACCTTTTCATCAATTGGCTTTTGCTAGACCAGTTAGGGTGCACTCAGATCACAAACCGATTGAATCGATCATGAGGAAGCCCCTTTCAGCAGCCCCTCCACGCCTTCAATGCATGATGTTGCAGCTTCAGCAATACAATATTGAAGTGCATCATGTACGAGGGAAAGATTTGCCCATTAGTGTTTATTTATCACGGCAATCACTTCCGGACACATACTCAAGATTAATCGAAGGACTCGACCTTCACGTACATACGATCAAACAACAGTTGTTTCTCACAGATGGACGGTTAGAATGTCTGAAGAGCGTTATCAAAGTTGACCCACAAATGCAAAGTTTGATAAAGACCATAACTCAAGATGGCGTAATTCACGCGCTGACTGCAATACAGATGTGCTTGAGTTCTGGAATCACAGGGATGAGCAATCTGTAGAGGATGACTTATTTTTCAGAGGTCAGAAGTTAATTGTACCGAAAAGTCTCCGGCAGGAGACGATGCGAGCTGTGCACATTGGTCATCTGGGAGTAAACAAGACATTAGAACGCTCGAAAGATAGCATCTTTTGGCTAGACATGTCCATAGAAATCACAGGCCATGTGTTAAAATGCTCGATATGTCTCACTGACCGCGACTCCAATGCTAAAGAACCTTTAATCCCATATGACATCCGACAAAGGCAATATCAAAAACTTGGTACCGACCTGTTTGCATTTGATGGAAAAAATTATCTCATGACTGTAGATTATTATAGTCGCTTTTTGAGATAGACTTATTGCCTGACACACACAGTATCACAATTATCAGGAAACTGAAAGTACACTTGTCACGAAACGGTATTTGTGACGTCTGTGTCAGCGACAATGGACCGCAATTTTCATCCCAAGAATTCGTAAACTTTGCGAAAGAATTTGGTTTCGAACACAGGACGTCAAGTCCATTACATGCAATGTCTAATGGTTTGGCAGAAAAGACAGTCTCGATTGCCAAGAAATTGCTCACCAAAGCAAGGGACAGTAAGCACGAACCTTATTTAGCCTTGTTAGAATATAGAAACACGCCCTTGGATTGCGGCTATACACCAGCTTAAATGTTACTTGGTAGTAGAACAAAATCTATAATACCCGTTACAAATAAACTTCTCAAACCACAGACCGTTGACCCAACTATTGTTCAAAAGAAAATGCAGCAGTCGAAATCAAAACAAAAACAGTATATTGACAAATCAGCAAAATTACTTAAACCCCTTTCCATAAATGATTCTGTGAGAGTTCAGTTTGGCAAAATATGGAAACCCGCCAAAGTTATAAGAGTTGACAGCGGCAGGTCATATTCTGTACAAACTAAGGATTGTGGTGTTTACCACCGAAATTGGAGGTTACTTAATAAAACCATGGACAATCTGTCAGATGTGATCCCATTTGCTGCTCGCGTATTGGCTGACCCCGAGCAGCAATATGAAAATACTCCATTTGAAACAGTTTTCCCTAGAGAACCCCATTTCAATAACACTATCCCAGAATCAGCAGCTAAGACTTTGAGGTCAGACGCCCCATATATAACACGGTCTGGAAGAGAGGTGAAACCTAACAAACTCTATGTAAATGATGAATGGATTGAGTAACATTGATGGTTAGAGATAAAGAACTGAACTGAAACTTGAGTGTAAATGACATCCCAGGAGTGCCGTTTATGTGGAACAGCGGAGACTGATAACAACTGACGAGCACATGACAAGTAGGATGATTGTTTAGGGTATAGTAAAAAAATGTTAATGGTTATCCAAGATGCGTATGAACAACATTATTAAGGCATTAAATATGTTTTGGACATTACTTACGCATGCATTGCCATTATGTGATATACTGTTTCATGTCAAATCTATATAATTGAAAATAAGTATTTCTATAGAATTATTTCGATTTCGTTGCCTTGTTTTATATGTTACCTTCAAAATAAAACAACTTTATTTATTTTGTCAAAACAAGGGAAATGTTGTATTATTGAAATGGACTATACAATCTACATCATGTGTACATCTTTCTCCAACTTATATAAGCTTGCGCTGTTAGGGACTTGCTTTGTGGAATGCTTGTATGAGTCACTCTTAGAAATAAATTCTTGGAAGCAACACACTTGTGTCTGTTCCAGTATATACATCTCACTTGAGATAGTACATGACAAGAAACAACATTCTGTAAGCCGAGGCAAACGCTATAATGAAACAGGTTTTCTATTAAAGGAGCATCTGCGAGGTCCTGGCTAAAGGATCTTCCTGGATAGATCTATCATTAGATTGAGAAGATCGTTGATCCAGGATTTGTCAAAGCAGAGACGGGCAATCAGAATCATTTTGCACTTCAGGCCGCTCAGTTTCCGTATAATCTTAGGAACTAATATCATTTGGGGGTAGCAAAGAGTCACACACCCTCCCAACTGAGAGAAAGAGCGTAGACGGACCAAGTGTCTGGATCTGTTATTGGGGAAATGGTGGACAGTGGACAGTTTGTGATTATATCTAGTTGTAAAAAGATCAATCGTCAGATGATCCCCAAAATAGCAAATCTGAGGAAAGACAGACAGACAGAGGAACCATATTGTAAGAAGAATTTGTTTCCTACTTGACAGAGAATCAAACAAGGCACTGAGTCTGCCGGTAATATGTCTAATTGGATGTCAGTGTTGTACGCACCAAGGTGGTATGCTCAGACCAGAATGTAGAGTCAGGGTTTTGTTGTACTTCACTATTTGAGGAGGTATGTCAGCACCGCCGAGTTGTCGGATATGATGGGCACTATCTTCTTCTGAAGTTGGCCGCTCCAAAATGAAAGCCTCTGATGATAGCTTCATCTACAAGAGACTGATGTGGAGACCTGTCTCCTCCGGACTCCACCGATCCTTGACAGTATCGGTAACATGTCTTCGTCAACCTTTGGTGTTAGCGTTTGTACAACACGGTCACATCCAGGTGCGGTTGTTCGAGAGGTATTCCTGTCGTGAACCAACCTTGGTTGCGCTACTGGTCCAGGAATGATTCTTTCTCACTCGTTATGCTGCTCATGGGATCGAGCGGCATAGGAGAGAGACGCCGTTGAGACAGCAAGGTCATCTGAGATTCTGAGACGACGACTATTCGGACCACCCAAAGGAGGGAAGACGTACCGGGTCGAAATGGGTGACAAAATGCTTAATCAAGATGGACGAAGTGATGGGTTGGACAAAATGGGACTTCACAATTGATCAGAAAACCTAAATGATGTAAAGATAAATGAGATCGTTCTTTGCTTTGCCTAGAATGGAACTGGTAATGTTTCTGGAGGATGTCGCTCAGGTACACTGCCGTGGAAATAGATGAAGTCGTACGAAAGGAAATGTTTTTAAAGTAAATTGTTTTTCTTCAAGAATACTTACAAAACATTAAATTTAGGATATTTACGCGCTATCTCTCGATTCCAGCCCTACTAAATGACGCAGATCATCTCTTTCTGTCTACCACCTACAGACAAAGATCAATAACTCTTGCCTATTACATTCACTTGCCACCGCCAGGTGTTGAAATTTTTTTTTAGCTGAGGGATATATTAACGAGGATGCTCGCATGGCGGGGTGGTTGGGAGAGGTTTTAAATAATGTGATTGGGTAACTATTCTCGGAGAAACACTAGTTACTGAACAATTTACTTTCTCCCTCAAATACGTTCCCCAATCACATTCAAGTTAGGTGAATAGGTAATAGGAGGAGGGAATGCTGAGCATTCGTCCTCTACCTCGGGTATCTTTCTAGGGAATGATGGCTGGATTCCCCATTCGAACAGTAACCCGTTCTTCTGATTACATAAGCAACAAAGCCTAGGGTTACTTGTTATGTGACCCCCAAATAAGGTTAAGAAGATAATTATTGAAATCTTCCTACCTACAAAATTTCACTGGCGAATCCAGTGAAGCTGATAGGCTGTATTGATTGTCTTAGTTGGGTCTGGTGGTCATCTGAGCTGCCGCGACTGGAAGTACCAGTATCCTGTAACTGCAGTTATTTATGCGATATATCCGTTAGATGATAAACCTAGCGTTAATAATCTCAAACCGATGAAATTTTCCTCATTGACTTTGTCAAGGGGACTAAACTGCGTAGCTGCGCGAGTT
Source organism: Megalonaias nervosa (assembly GCA_016617855.1). Taxonomy (NCBI): domain Eukaryota; kingdom Metazoa; phylum Mollusca; class Bivalvia; order Unionida; family Unionidae; genus Megalonaias; species Megalonaias nervosa. The sequence goes on along the minus strand of JAECUM010094225.1, from coordinate 4,281 downwards.
ATAGACATTTCTCAAAAGCAATACGCGGACACGGTTTAACGGATCTAAGACGTAAAAAAATAAATGCGTGGGCAGAAACAGTTAAAGATACCGGAGCATCTATCAGCGACGTTGCTAAGCTAGAAAAGAAATTAAAATTTCCAATAGAAGTAAAGACACTAACCGGAGAGATTTTGTACAAACCGAAATATACAAAAAATGGAACCCCTATAACAATCATTGATCATAACGCACATGCATGGACTGTGGCAGTAACAATATTTTTACGGGATAGAACAGATAAATTTTACAGTGATTATATATTTGACGCTATCAAAGATATTAGTAAGAGTGACCCTGTATCCGTGTGGTTATTTCAAAGTTCAGATTCGTATTACGATCAGTTTGCAAGGCCTAACGGAGAAATTTATCGTGAAGAATCTCTCCGCGAAAAAATGAAACATCTTGCATTGAAATATAATTCTGATAATGTCGAAGTTGAACAATTACTGAATAATTGTTTTACAGTTCCATCAGTTGCGGCTCACTTTGCTCAAGAGAAAAATTCATGGAAACCGACACGATTAGAATTTCTTGAAGACATCCTGCACAGTTGTGTCGAATACGAACACGGCGGATTATGGCATACCAAATATGATTATAGCGATATTATATCGGTTGATATGGTAGCGTGTTATCCTGGAAGTTTTCTTGGATACGGCGAATGTTCTGAATACTTTAAAAGATTTGGACATCCCACAAACGAGATGATCAGAGTTGCAATAAATGAACTCTTACCAAATTTTGACTTAACCGGATTTGCTTGTATAGTCATTCGAGTTTTTGAAAAATCTGCATCCGATTATTTATGTTTGGTTTGGAAGACATTTCTAAGAAAAATATTGGGCTCCAATAGTACTATTACGATATATGCTTGCTACTGGAATTTTAGTGTCGTTGAAAGTAAACAATGCTTTTCCAAATTTGCGCGATAATATTTGTTAGGTACATTGCTGATTTACCATTAGGAATACAATGTTGGTTGTTTATTTACCAGTATTGATACTATGTACGTTGCTGATTTATTAGTAGAAATAATATATACATGATTGATTTACCAGTAGCGATAGTATGTGGTCTGACTTACCAGTAGAGATAATATGTACATTGCTGATTTGCCAGTAGGGATAATATGAGTAGTGTAGTGGGGCGATTTGGCCCTCATCATGCCAAAGAAGGAAAATCAACCTGGGGTAATATGGACCACCGATTTATAGGCTCAAAAAATCAGCCTGGGGTGATTTGGCCCTCAATGGGAATTTTGTATTAGCACACGTTGGGCCTCTATAGCGCCAAGAGGAATGTAACAGATAGGGTGACGTCATGGTACTGGTCATTGGCAACAATGTAGCAAAGTAGTACCGTGACGTCACACCACCTGTGTCATTGCTATAGACAAACACGAATTAGGCGCGTTCGTGCTTTTAGTAGAGTAGGGTTTTAAATTTTTTCAGGCAAAGTGAAAATAAATATCTTTTCGAGGCATATGGAGTGGCCCTGAAAGGGGCTTTTGGGTTCTTCTTCTTTTATCTTCTCCATTTCTTCCACCAGTTCCTGACTTTTTGAATAATTCCTTTCTTCTTTTCTTTCTCTGGCATCCAGTCAGGATGACCCACAGCTCTAAATTTCTCTTGCACTTTTGTCCAATTGTTGTTTAATTTTTCAAAGTCTTCTTTCTTTTTTCTGTTTTCCTTCTCCTTTTTCTCTTTTGTCCAGTTCTCTTCTTTTCTTCAGGTTTCTTTGATTTTCTTCACCTCTTCCTCCAGTACTTTTCTCATCAGGTCCTCAGCTTTTTTTAGAGAGTCTAAGCCCAAGTTTTTGACAAAAGACCACTCGGTGAAATTGAATATGTCTTGTAGAAAGGAGCTCACTTGTATGACATGATCAAGAGCCTGTTTCAAGGAGCCTACTTTCACATATTTAGGTTGAATGAAACCTCTAATCTTCTCCACTTGCTCCTCTGTCATACCTGCTACTAGATCCTTGGCTAGTTTTATGCTGGTGACTTGAGTGGTTACAAAGTCTTTCGTAACTTGATAGCTCCATTCCTTTTCAATCCTTTCAACCGCGTAGACTCCATCCATTGCCTTATAATAAATGTCTTTTAATCTGTTGAACAAGTCCATGTTGCTGCTCATTTTTTTATTCTGTGTAGAATGGCGCGAATGACGAGCGCTCTGCTTTATATCCGTGGAGGACGGACGTGAACGAAAACATCCCTTACACTCACTTCACATACAATATACTATCCTCACCAACGAACGAGTAAGCATAAAACACACCTATCTACTATCCACACAATCGGGATGAGAATAAAAAACACACAAATATACTATCCACACCAACGAACGAGAAAGCATAAAACACACCTATCTACTATCCACACAATCGGGATGAGAAGAAAAAAAACACACAAATATACTATCCACACCAACGAACGAGAAAGCATAAAACACACCTATCTACTATCCACACAATCGGGATGAAAATAAAAAAACACACAAATATACTATCCACACCAACAAACGAGCAAGCATAAAACACATAAATATACTATCCACACCAACGAAGGAAGAGAAGAAAAACACACACCCATATACTATTCACACCATCGAACGAGCAAGCATAAAACACACACCTATTTACTATCCTCAACAACGAAGGAAGAGAAGAAAAACAAACAAATATACTATCCACACCAACGAAGGAAGAGAAGAAAAACACACACACCCATATACTATCCACACCATCGAACGAGCAAGCATAAAACACACACCTATATACAATCCTCACCAACGAACGCGCATGCAAACACACACATACACACACACACACACACATACATCAGTAAAGGAGTGAGCGTTTATAGTCACACTACAGTACATTCACACGAATTTGCAAATTGAATAGTCTCTCTTTTCTAGAGATCTGGATAGCCCTGAGAAGGGCTGTTTTTTTTAAGAACTCCAAATGCACCTAGCTAATAGTGGCACCTTCCTAGCCTGGCACCACACACGCATCGCCGACTCCAGTCCTGCTCCCAATTGATGCGTGTGGCTGGGAGCGCAGAGGGAGGTTGATTGGCTTCACTATCCCACTCCTCAGTTTGAGGCCTAGTGAAGACTTGTTATCTCTGTCTTCTCCTATGCCTGACCCGGGGATGGTGAGGTCTCTGCGGCTCCCACTCTTGCCGCTGTCTCTCCAACTCCTGATCCCAATTTTCAATTTGAAGGACAGCTTCTCTCGCTCGTTGTAGTGCTGGTAATGGTTGTGGTACTGGTAGTGGCTGCGGTGCTGGTCCTGGTTGTGGAGGCGTCCTCACCTCAGGTTTCACCTCACACTGAGGTCTCATGAAGAGGTGAGGCAGGATCCTTTCCTCCTTCTCTTTCTTCTTTATCATCTCTTCCTCCTCTTCTATTCTTTCTTTCTCCTCTATAGCCTCCCTAGTCAGTTCGTCTAAAAGACGCCTGGCATACTCCAGGTGCATTTGGAGCTCCAACAATTTGGCTAATCTCCTACTCATTTTTAATGTTGACGTGTCCACAATGGTAGCTAGACTGACGATTGTGCCGCTTTATATTCCTGGAGCACGGACGTGAATGTAAACATCCCTTGACACCCAAATTTACCATCACATCAAACGTGCGGACCTAAAAGAAGCACTCACGTTGACATTTTTACTTTTTTACTTACAAACAGAGTCAGGCACAATTGGACAAAACAGAGAAAACAAAGGGTGGATTTTTTTTTTTACTGACAAAAGAAACGAAGTGCTTATAGACACACTTCTATTTATTTTTTTAAAAATTTTAAAAGTTTTGGCAAATTGAATGAGTATGTCTTTTCGAGAGTCTTTGGTAGCCCTGAAAAGGGCTGTTTTTTGTTAACGGGAGTAATGGCAATCTTTTTTTACTGTCTAAGATTCCGTCCCCGTCTGGCGGCAGGCTTTCCTATACGATACGGCCTGCTTCTGCGGAAAGAGAGAATTCTTTGGTGTCTACTCGACAGTCCACAAAACCTCTCTCTGGTTCTTGCTGTTGCTGCTGCTGTTGTTGCTTCTGTTGTTCTTCTCTCTGCTTCTTCTGAAGTCTGTACTTCTCAGTCCATTCTTCTTGTTCTTTCTTAATTTCCTCTCTAAAGACCTCTTCTATGAGGTCTTGGGCTATGGATAACATCCTGACATTCTCTATCTCTTCAGGCTTAGGTATCAGGTTTAGCCTGACACGATGTAAACTGACGTAA